>CAJUXJ010001310.1:0-51522 GCA_910589775.1 Avena eriantha
TAGAGTCATTGGATGTGTGTTAATGCCATAAACCACATGGATCCACTAGAGCTCATTGCGTGTTTGTTCTTCTCATAAACCACATGGATCAACTAGATTCATTGCATGTGTGTTCTTTTCACAAACCACATATGAATCCACTAGACTCATTGCATGTCTGTTCTTATCATAAACCACATGGATCTGCTAGAGTCATTACATGTGTGTTCTTTTCACAAACCACATATGGATCCACTAGTTTCATTGACTGTGTGTTATTTTCACAAACCACATATGGATTCACCCGTGTCATTGCATGTCTGTTCTTTTCATTAACCACATATGGATCCCCTAGTGTCATTGCATATGTGTTTTTTTCATAAACGACGTATGGATCCACTAGAGTCATTGCATGTCTGTTCTTTTCATATTCCACATGGATCGACCATAGTCATTGCATGTGTGTTCTTTTCATAAACCACATGGATCCACATGTGTCATTGCATGTGTGTTCTTTTCATAAACCACAACTAGAGTCATTGGATGTGTATTATTGTCATAAACCACATGGATCCACTAGAGTTCATTGCATGTGTGTTCTTCTCATAAACCACATGGATCAACTAGAGTCATTGCATGTGTGTTCATTTCACAAACCACATATGGATCCACTAGAGTCATTGCAGATCTATTCGTTTCATAAACCACATATGGATCCACCAGACTCATTGCATGTATGTTCTTTTCATAAACCACATGTATCCACTAGAGTCATTGCATGTGTGTTCTTTCCACAAACCACACATGGATCCAACAGTGTCATTGGATGTGTGTTCTTTTCACAAACCACATATGGATCCACCAGTGTGACTGCATCTGTGTTCTTTTCATTAACCACATATGGCATCTATGCTCTTTTCATACACTACATATGGATCCACCAGAGTCACTTCATGTCTGTTCTTTTCATAAACCAAATATGGATCCACCAGAGTCATTCGATGTGTGTTATTGTCATAAACCACATGGATCCACTAGAGTTCATTGCATGTGTGTTCTTTTCGTAAACTACATGGATCCACCAGTCTCATTGCATGTGTGTTATTTTCATAAACCACAACTAGAGTCCTTGGATGTCTGTTATTGTCATAAACCACATGGATCCACTAGAGTTTATGGCATGTGTGTTCTTCTCATAAACCACATGGATCCACTAGAGCCATTGCATGTGTGTTCTTCCTAGAAACCACATATGGATCCTCTAGAGTTCATTGCACGTGTGTAATTTTACTAAACCACATATGTATCCACCATAGTAATGACATGTATCTTCCTTTCATAAACCACATATGGATCCACCAGAGTCATTACATGTGTGTTCTTCTCATGAACCACAATTAGAGTCATTGCATGTGTGTTCTTTTCACAAAGCACATATGGATCCACCAGTGTCATTGCATGTTTGTTCTTTTCATAAACCACATGTGACATGGGTATACCCTACAGGTACTCGAGTTTGGTATATACGGAACAGATACGTATAGGCCCACGGTGTCGCCAAGGCCCAGATGGAAGGACTCGAGTAACCTGCGGACTTTCGATTGCTTAAAGATCAAGAAAGAGCTAAAGATAGAAAGTTTGAAGGGGAAAACCCTAACTTGTAACCGACTCGACCTGCTACCCGAGACCTAGCCTATCTATATAAAGGCTAGGAGGGGGCGGCGAGGAGGACACACGCAACCCTAGTTTCCACAACTCTTGCCAGATTGCATCTGCGCATCATTGTAACTTTGGACTCCTTTGATAATTCCACGAACAGACAAGCTGGAGTAGGGACCTCTACGAGGCCTGAACCTGGGTAAATCCTTTGTCCCCTGTGTGCTTGTTTGCTAGCCGATAGATGTCTCCAACACTCCCTCCTTCTCCAAAACCCAAGTCCATAACAATGGGCATTGATGAGTTAAACCCTCGTCAATTGGCGCCGTCTGTGCGAACTGGGAGTGCTGATGTTGTGGCTTCTTCGGCCCCATCAACTGCGATCTACAACTCCGCAACAGCGGAGATTCGCCAGCTCTTCGGCGCCTTCGACTTCACCGTCCACACGCCGGCCACCCACCCGACCTTCGAGTCCGTGGGCAACAGAATTAGCCTGGCGATTGGAAGCTTCCGCTTCCAAGTTGGTCAGATGGGCACACTTCGCATGCCTGATCAACCGACAGCACCGGCGATTGCCCCTGCATCATGGTTCCCTCCATCGATCGACACCCTCAGCGAGCTCAATGCCCCGGTGGCAGTCGGGAACACGATCAGCGACAATAGTCGCGTCTCCGATCTGAGCGATCTGGCCATAGAAGATGGAACCTACGGTTCCGAATCTGAAAGTTGCGGAAGCAACAGCTTCCCCAATCACTTCATGTCCGCCAATCGCGTCGTCGTCAACACCGGCAACAGCACCGATCCACCCAAGGTTGGCAACGGTGGCAACAGCGTCAACAGGGGAGCAATCGAACCCCCCAGCATAATCAATGAGCAAACTGGCGAACGCGTCGTAATTAGGCTCAACGAGCAAGAGTGGGAGCGCTGCCGCGAAGCCCTACGAGGTGCGCCTCTACCCTTTGGATCCCCACAGGAATGACTGGCTCCTGAAAGAGGAATTCAAGCGCCAAAAAGAAGCAATCGCGCAACTGGAGGCGCGTAACAGGGCGGCGGACGAGTCGAACCTTCGTTGCGCTGGGCTCTCCTCCTACGGAGGATCCTCCTCACGGGGCAGTGAGTATATCGCCAAGAAGAGGCAGTCGCGAATGGCTCACCTCACCGAACAAGAGCGCATAGACGCTGCGAAATTCCTCGACTTGGGCTCTATGACAGTCGACACGAGAGGCAATGTGGTCCCCAGGACGCCGCAGGCCGCGGTGACAGCAGCCACCATGTACCTCCTCAACAACCAGCCACCGGCTGGAGATCCCCGAACCGCCATGCACCGATCTACGATCACAGGTTTGGAGTTAATCGAGGCCGCCCTCGACAAGGAGCTAGTACCAGACCCAAAAAAGGGCAAGGCGCTAGCAAAACGCTACTCCTCACCCTCATCCAGCGATGACAGTCACGACTTGTCTCGATGCCGTCGTTCACGACGACACGATCGCGACTACGATGCGTGTAACGACCTCACACAACGCAAGATCGACAAGTCAGGAGCACGACGTGCTCGTTCGACTGACTCAGAAGAGGAAGACGGGGAACTCTTCGGCGCCAGATGCTTCAGCAGATCCATTAGGCAGAAGCGAATGCCTAAGGGGTTTAAACTTCCGTCAGAAAATCCGAAGTTCGACGGTCTATAGGACCCTAAAATCTGGCTAGAGGATCACATCTCCTCCGTCAGGCTCCACGGAGGCAGTCGAAGTACAGCCATGCAATTCTTGCAGCTACAGCTGCAGGGCGCCGCCCGAGCATGGCTCAATAGCCTCCCACGCGGATCCATTCGAAGTTGGGATGAGCTGGTCTACAGCTTCATGCGCAACTTTAAAGGCACGTACAAACGGCCCGCATCAATCGAAGAACAGAGATACTGCCAGCAAAAATATGGCGAATCGCTGCGCTCGTACATAAGAAGGTGGTCCATCATAAAGAACTCCGCGGAAAACATCTCGGAAGACCGCGCGATTGATGCATTCAACGATGGCGTCCGTTGTCTAGAGCTCAGGGAGGAGCTGGGCCTCTCAAAGCCCCAGACCATCGACCACCTGATGGAGATCGTGAATCGGTGGGCCGATGGAGAAGATTCGGTCAAGAACCGCGCTCACTCCGACGAGGAGGCAGAACTCGAACGCAGACGCGGCCGCCGAGGCAAACGCCGCATGCGCATCTACGACGACCGTGACGACGTCAATATGGTCGCAGCCGTCTACGCCGATAGACGCGATGACAACCGCAATAGCGGATACCGCAGCGGCAGATACCGCGACTCCGGGAAAACCATGCAAGTGTGGCAACGCCGCACTCGCGACGAGGCACCCGCGACCTCCATCGAGGAAAAACTGTCCGGACCATGCATGGTACACTTCTACATCGACAAACATGACGGCAAGAGAAAGTCCAGCCACCTCCTCAAGGACTGCCGCAAGTTCCTCAAACTACACAAGGGGTTGGTTCGGATGAACTGCAACGCAGTCGAAAGAGGCTACGGGGCCGCTCCAGGCGCCGTGGCACATGGCGCACCGCCACCTCCACCGGGGCCACCACCGAACGGAGCTGCACCGGACCAACACCACGGAGGAGAACCGTACCCACAGGGTACCATGATGATCCAAAAGGGGCGCCCCTCCAACAGGGTGCAGAAAGCCATCAGTCGCCAAGTCAACTTTGCCACGCACTCACCACCATCCACCACTGAGTACCTCAGTGGCAGTGAATCGTGCATCACCTTCGATAAACGAGACCACCCGCCTCAAGTACCTCGCCCAGGCCACTGCCCCCTCGTACTCGAAGCGCAAATGGAGGCTTCGACATGAGTCGCGGCTTCATGGATGGCGGAAGCGGCATCAACCTCATATTCACGAGTAACTTGCGAGCAATGAGGATCCCTCTAACTTTCTTGGAGGCATCGGACACAGCGTTCCACGACATCGTCCCAGGGAAAGGCGTATACCCCCTGGGAAAAATCAACCTCGACGTCATATTCGGCACGCCAAGGAACTTCCGGCACGAGCGCATCGATTTTGAGGTCGTCCACTGGCCTTCACAATACCACTGCATCCTCGGACGCATCGCATTCGCTAGGTTCATGGCGGTACCCCACTGCGCCTACCTGCAGATGAAAATGCCAGGTCCCAACGGCGCCATCACAATCAACGGAAGCTTTGAGTGATCTGAGAGTTGCGACAGGGAATTCAACAGAATCTCCCAGTCCTTCGGCATGCAGGAAGAGCTCGCGCGATTGAAGGAAACAACAGACAACAGCCTGCCTCCCCCGAGCAGGCCAATCTCACCTGATCTCTCCTTCGACTCATCTGTGCACACAAAGAAGGTGCAGGTCCATCCGACAGATCCCGCCAAAACAGCCCTCATCGCCAACAACTTCAGTCCCGCATAGGAACTCGCGCTCGTCGAATTCCTCCGTGAGCACTGGGAAATTTTTGCCTGGTGTCCTGCGGACATGCCAGGAGTTCCCAGGGAATTCTCCGAGCACGCACTCAACGTCAACCCCGACGCAAGACCAGTCAAGCAAACAATCAGGCGACTGTCTGAGCACTTGGCATGGAGATCAATAGACTCATCAAGGCCAAATTCATACGCGAGATCAAGGAAAGCACTTGGCTCGCCAATACGGTGCTGGTGCCAAAAAAGGACACGGATATCCTACGGATGTGCATGGACTTCACAAGATCTGCTTCCTCAATGCCTACTCAGGCTATAACCAAATTCGAATGCAGGAGGAAGACCAAGAGAAGACCGCGTTTACAACGCCCTTCGGTGTGTTCTGCTACAACACAATGCCCTTCGGGCTAAAAAACGCGGGAGCCACCTACCAGCGGTGCATGCAGGCTTGCCTCAAGGAGCAATTGGGTCGCAACATCCAAGTCTATGTCGACGACATAGTAATCAAAACCAAGGAGGAAGCCTCTCTAATCGACGACTTGTGCGAAACATTCGCCAACCTCGATCATTACCGGATTAAGCTCAATCCGTACAAATGCGCCTTTGGCGTACCATCTGGGCAGCTGCTCGGGTATCTCATCTCCGCGAGAGGGATTGAGGCAAACCCGAAAAAGATAAAGGCCATACTGGCCATGGAGAAGCCAAAGAACATAAGAGGCGTCCAACAACTGGCCGGACGAATCGCGGCCCTCAGTCGATTTATCAGTCGAATGGGGGAAAAGGCACTGCCCTTCTATCAGCTCCTCCGCAAAGCTGATAAATTCGAGTGGACCAGGGAAGCGCAAGAAGCATTCGAAGATCTCAAGCGCCTGTTATCCACCTCGCCAGTACTGGTGACTCCACGAGAAAGGGAGCCACTACTACTATACATCGCCGCCACCAACCAAGTGGTTAGTAAAGTACTCGTCGTCGAGCGGGCCGAAGAAAACAAGGTCCATGGCGTACAACGCCCGGTATACTACCTCAGCGAGGTCCTCACGCCAACAAAACAGCGGTACCTGCACTACAAGAAGCTGGCGTATGGCGTCTTCATGACCACCCGGCGACTGTGCCATTACTTCCAGGAAAACCCAATCGTGGTAGTCAGCGATGCCCCATTGGGACATATCCTCAATAACCCCGACGCCACGGGACGAGTCGTGCTTTGGGGAATCGAACTGTCTCCACGAGACATCACATACGAAAAGCGCGACGCAATCAAGTCGCAAGTTCTCCCTGACTTTCTCGTGCATTGGATGGAAAACTAACTCCCGGACAAACCAGATATGTCCTACCTCTGGACAATGCACTTCGATGGATCCAAGCGGAAAGAAGGAGCAGGAGCAGGTGTCATATTGACGTCACCTCAAGGAGACAAGCTGAAATACATCCTGCGAATGCAGTTCACAACCTCAAGCAACGAGGCTGAATACGAGGCCCTGTTGCACGGGATGAGGATCGCAAAAGCCTGCGGCGCAAAGAGGCTCATTATATATGGAGACTCCAAGCTGGTCGTCAACCAAAAAATGCACGAGTGCGACACACTCAATGACAATATGATCACATACCGCGACCTCTACGATACACTCGAGGGAGACTTCGATGGTTGTGAGTTGCGACACGTAGGTCGCGAAAGCAACGAGGAGGCAGATGCACTCGCCAACATAGGCTCTACCTGCGCCCCCATACCACCTGGGGTATTTCTCGAGCGCATCTGCGAATGATCCATCAAGCCAAAGGCCGCAGAGAAGAAAACAAGCGCAGCAATGGACTCGGGTGCTACGCCACCCAATGAGCCAATGGCACTCGATAACTTGGAGCTAGACACAGGACTCGAAGGGCCAATGAGCGTCATGATGATAGAACAATCTTGGACGTAGTCGTACATTCCATACCTCACCAGCAAGCGCCTACCGGACGACCCAACAGACGCACGACACATCACGCGACGCTCTAAGGCATTCATCGTTATCAGCAGCGAACTATATAAACGCAGCATCACAGGCGTGTTACAACGATGCATCTCCCTAGCCGATGGAAGAGCAGTCCTCCTCGACATACATGAGGGGACTTGCGGACATCACGCCGGCAGTCGCGCCCTCGTTGCCAAAGCTCTACGAGCTGGATTTTACTGGCCCACGGCCATGCGCGACACCAAGGACATAGTCCAAAAGTGCAACGCTTGTCAGCGATTCACGGACAAACCACACGCACCAGGCGCAAAATTACGGCCTATTCCAATTTCCTGGCCCTTCACACAATGGGGTCTTGACATGGTAGGCAAACTTCCAAGGTCCTCGCAAGGAGACTACGTCTACCTCTTAGTCGCAGTCGACAAATTCACCAAGTGGATCGAGGCCATGCCAGTCACCAAGCAATCAAGGCACAGCGCAGTCAAGTTCTTCGAGTCCATCGTCTACCGCTTCGGCGTGCCGCACAGCATCATCCCTGACAACGGGACGAACTTCACATCCAAGGAGTTCCAAGAATTCTGCGAAAACCTGGGGATCAACATCAGTTATGCCTCAGTAGCGCATCCACAGACCAACGGTCAGGTGGAAAAGGCAAATGGGCTCGTCTGCAGCGGCATCAAGAAGCGACTCCTTCGACCACTCGAACAAGCCGCGGGTTGCTGGCCAGATGAGCTCCAATCCGTACTCTGGAGCCTACGTACAACTCCAAACAGCGCCACAGGCTACACGCCATTCTTTATGGTGCACGGAGCAGAAGCGGTACTACCCGCCGAAGTAAGGTACAAGGCGCCATGCATAGTCGCTTACAGCGAACAAGAGTCATCTCTTGCACTCGAAGACTCCGTCGACCTCCTCGACGAGGCGAGAGAAATCGCCGCAGAAAGATCCACGATCTACCAGCAGAACCTACGCAACTACCACAGTAGAAGGCTTCGCCCCAGGTCCTTCGTCGATGGCGACCTGGTCCTGCGACTGAAGCAGCAAGGGCATCTCAAGCTCGAGTCCCCCTGGGAAGGACCATACTTGGTTACAGAAGTAATCCCAGGTTGCGCCTATCGCCTTCAAGACCTAGAAACAGGAGTCGCATACTCCAACCCTTGGAACGTCGCACAACTGCGACGCTTCTACCCCTAGCTGTTTTACTTTTACATCACAAATAAGGCTACCCAGCCAAGGCTACTTAGCCACACTTTGTACCTCGTACTGTTTCTCCAAATAAATGGAAGCTAAGTGCCCCAAAACTCTGTGTTTTTTTCTTTTCACTCCTGTTACTATTGTACTCGGGGGTTATGCCACTCTACACACATTTGTTCTTCGAACTAATAAACGCGACATCCTGAGTAACTGGCACATCAATCGAACCCCTTAATGCAAACCCAACCCAGCTGCAACGCACCTGGCAGGTTGATAAAAGGGATGGCCAGGCTAACGAAAAGGACTCGCATAGTGCAACACACCTTATGCTTACAAAAGCTATTCGTACGAGCTCAACAATAAAATACATACAAATATATGTATGAACTTTACAACACAAATACACTTATGTGCAGGATACAAATCTGGCTAAGACTGCAACAGAAGAACATTGGTTTGCTCCTCGAAGAAGTCGACAATCTCCTCTGTTGGACGGTCCACCGCTTGATAAAGCGGCACCATATTCCAGGTAGATCCGGCTGGCGGCGCTGGCAGACCAGAAGCTACGACGGCGACATCCACGTCAGGCCTATGCAGTCGCACCATTGAGAGGGCAGCTTTGGCACCAGCCACCAACTGCTGTCTCACGCACTCGCGAACCGCGGACATATCCTGAAATTTGGCCAAGAGAGCCAGCAGGCTTGACGGCGTGTCATCCAACGGGAACATCGCCCGATAGATATTCTTCAAACATGACTGCGACTTCTTCAGGAAGAGTAGCACTCGCGAAGCGCGATCCTGCAGGGTCGCAAATGTAGTCGCACGATCATGATCCACCCAGAAGTATCCACTCTCTTGGAGTTGCTCCTGGGTGAGACCATGAAGGCGGATGGCAATCCTATCCCTCTCCTCCTGCGCATGGCGTGCGCTAACAACTACACGAAGCAGCACCAACAGCATGAGTACAACGTACCACTCCGACTAACTATAAAGGAAAAGATGAGGACGAGCAAACTAACACTTAAACTGGTCACCCAACTGCGTCACCTCGCCAAGCAGATACTGCTCGCGGGCGGCGGATTTTTCCGCCTTTGACTTTCACACATCTGCGTTACCGTGGATCAGGGGCAACTCACGCTCCAGCTGCTTCACGCGGTCACGAAGTCGCGACAGCAAAGACAGCTCCTCTACCCTGGAGCGCGGCGGTGCCACTGTCTCATCAAGAGATGATGGATCCTGGTTTCCCCCTACGGGACCACTCGATGCGCCCTACCACAGATCAAAACAGAAGCAAATAAGGCGACCAAACTAACACAAAGGCAGGGATGGCAGATGCATTCAGGATAAGCATAAAAAATATTCACAAGCACACTCGCCACCAGGCATGTTCTTAGAGCAAAAGGAAAATTCATCATCTACTACACAAGCTACCTACGGAGCAACTGGCTTCTTCGACTTCGACGCCTTCAGAGGCTTCATCAAGTCCGTGGTAGTATCAGACGCCACTGATTTTCCACCTGCCCCTGAAGCCGACACTTTCGCCGCCTTCTTAGCGCACTGAAGCTCCTCCGAATACTTGGCAACAGTATTAATCAAAGAATGGCCGTATTTGGCACAGGCAGTCGCAAAGGGAGCGAAAACTACCTGCTGACCATCCGCGCCAACAGGCATTGTCTTCGACACCGCAGAAGGATCTATCTCGACTCCGTGGGCCTGCACCATGGCGAGTGACATCGTTGCACCAGCCGCCTGGAGGGAGTTCTTGTAGGTAGAAGGGACACCCCCAGCGAGTGACTCCACCAGCTCGTCCATAGTATTGACCTGCTCCGCCTTTGGCATTAACTCCTCCCGGAGGCGACTAAGGGCAACCTTTGCCTTGGATAATGTATCCTGGACGGCGGCGCTTCGGTCTTTGACCGCGGACACCGCGCCGGCCAGAGCGTCATCACGACGAAGGGCCTGCGGGTCAAAACTCAAGTCGCCAGCATCTACACCAAAAAACATGGACCAAATTTCTAGTGCCACCGGCAAAACTCTAGAAGCATAGGAAAGCATCAATAACAAAAATCCACCAATAAAGGTACCTGAGAGGGCCTTGGCGATTGAGAATAGTTGCTCCTTGAACAACTTCTCCCTGGCCGCAAAAGAGGCGCGCAGATCCTCTTCGCGCTTCCGGGCATCATCACGCGCCGCGATTGCCTCATCGCGCCCCTTCACAGCTGCGGCCAATGTCTTCTCCAATGATGCGACATTACGCAGCAGGGCGTTATGCTCAGCTACATGGAAGTCAAATAATTGGCTATCAGTTGAACATACCAAACAGAGAGAAGATAAAAGGAACAAGCATGGAAGTACTCACTTTCGACCACGCGGTGGCGCGTCTCCACCATCACATGCTGAAGAACCTTCGCCATCACCTGCTCCGCCACTCGCGCAGCCTCCTTTACAAGAAGCTGTTGCGCCAAGCAAGGAATTAGAGAGGGCAATAGAAGACGTTGACTGCCAAAATACAAAAGAAGGAAAGATATACTCACATGGTCCTCTAGCGACTCCGAAGAAGTCTGTTGAGCTGTCATCTGAGCAACTATTCGATGCTCCCCTCCGTGAGGAGAGCTCGAAGAATTGTGCCCGGAGTGGGCCGCCGCCGGAGGAGAAGGAGCGCGCTCGACCTCTACCTTGGCCCTTGAGGTCGCGACTCCTAATTCCTTCAAAAACTCAACGTGGCCAGAAGATGACGACGCCTCTTGACTGCAAGACCAAATGCGCATTAAGCAAAGGCAAAACTCAAGGGCAAAGCCAACAAATAGAAAACAGAAAAGAATGAATGACCTCATAAACTTACCAGTCAAACTTGTCAAGATCAAACGTGGCCTCCGCCGACTCCAACGAAGACTCCTTGGGCAATCGCATCTTCTTGCAAGAAGATGGTGCTACAACCCTCACAGGGACGGCGGGAATTGGTGACTCCGCGCCAGCAACTGTGCCTTCTGGAGTTGAAGGAGTCGACGCATCGGAGTCCTCGCTGCGCGAACGCTTGCGAGTATCCGGGCTCCCGGACTCGGGGGCTTCCTCTTCCACATCAGAAGGGATGGTCGACTCAGACTCATCCTCTTCAAAAGCTTCGCGAGGAATAATGCCCTCAGGGAGAGGAGGCATGCAAGGCGACACCGCCCAATCCTGCATACAAACAGCAAAAAGGAGCAACTAAGCAACAGAAAAGCAATCGCGAACATAGGCTACTGCGTAGCACGACTATACCTTGGGAGGAGGATTCGATGCATCGAAGGGAGGAACGACTGGCTCATTCGGCAGCACATCCTTGAGGTGTACTTCGTGACCAGTCGCACCCTCTTATCTACCTCACTCGCGGACATGCCATCGGCAGACACGTGAGTGGCATCATCAGCACCACCCCATGGAAACATGGGATGGACCCTAGCCTGGAGAGGCTAGACGCGACGATGCAGCCTAGTCCTAACAAGCGCGCAGCCTCCCTCTTCTGTGCCTATGCGACTCTCGAGGTCGCAGACGCGTTGCTATAACACATCTGTCTCCGCGAGTTCGGAGGGCATGATCACGTTCTTCCAAAACGCATCTTCTTGCAGGGAGTCGCGGGATCGAAAGGCGTGAGTCCAAAATGTTCGTCCTGGGCCTTCTGGTCGCGAACATAAAACCATCTGTCCCTCCATCCCTGGACGGACTTGGCGAGCTTGATGTCGAAGTAGGTGGCGGATGGGTCGACATGGATCCCACAACCACCTACGTCGTAGACTAAAGAGCCAGATGCGGACTGATGCTTTAGCTTAAATAAGCGTTTGAAAAGGCCAAAGTGCGGCTCGATTCCGAGCCAGCACTCGCAAAGGGTGATAAAACAAGAGATGTGAAGAATCGAATTTGGGGACAGCTGATGGAGCTGGAGCCCGTAGAAACAGAGGAGTCCCCTAAGAAAGGGGTGGATAGGCAAAGAAAGGCCGTGAATGATGAAAGCAAGAAACATCACTCGAAACCCAGCGGGAGGCACAAGAATGGTCTCACCGCTAGGGACGCGCGCGTCGGCGACTGCTGCGGAAATAACTCCATCTTGGCGAAGAAGACGGAGATCGGACGCCTTGATGATTGAAGGGCGCCAAGCGCCATTGGTCACGCGGGTGCCCGCGACCTTCTTTTTCCCGCCGGCGGCGGCACTGGTGCCCGCATTAGCGGAGCCACCCTTCTTCTTTGCCGCAGGAGCAGTGGCGGCAGATTCAGCGGCAGCACCTCCTTTCTTCTTTCCCATTGCGCGACGGCGATGAGAGCGTAGAAAATAACTTGGAAACGAGCGGAGATGGTCCAGAGCTGAGGAGGAGATGAGCGCAGGAGAAAAGCAGAGGAGCAGCAGCAATGGCGATGGCAGCGAGGAAGAAAAGGGCGCAGATGGAAATTTACCGTCGTAGCATCGCTCCTTAACCCCTAAGAGATGCAATCCAACGTCTCACAAAAACCCTATTGGACGCGTGGCACATATCGCGCTCGACACGTGGGGAAGAGGAAGCGCGAACTGTCCCTCCACTGCGCGAAAATCGAGGAGGCATAGTTAATAATAAGATTACGCACGCCCAGTCAAATCAAAGTCAGAAAGTGGGACCCACTGCTCGTCACGTCTCGTCAAAACCGCTCACGCGGGTAACTGAGGTCATGCAAGCGTCAGCACTGATGTCATCAATGGCTACTTAGCGGAAAACTTCAACTACTTTAGTCCTTGCTGGAGTTTTCGACTCCACCAAGCACTCGAGGGCTACTCCCATAGGGAGCGCTGGCCGCGCACCCTGTGATTTTTCTTTTCTTATTGCAGGGAAACAAGCAATTGCAACCAAACCCAGCCACTCGTAACACGATTCGACTATGGACATGGGTTACTCCCATTGGGAGCGCTGGAAACAATTTCGACTGAAACAAGCAAAAGACGACAGCAGTCGCAACTCAAGTTTTCGACTCAAACAAACAAAAAGACAGTAGTCGCAAAATTTTCTTTAGTCCCTGCCTGAGTCTTCGACTGAACCAGGCACTCGGGGGCTACTCCCATAGGGAGCGCTGGTCGCGCACCCTATGATTATTTACACGAAAGACTGTGCGTTGATTACATCAGCACACGCAGACCATGGTTACACCGCCTCATAATTTTCCCTACAAAGAGAGTACATCTCCTGGGTTGCCCGAATCATCTCCGCGATGATAAAATTCGGATGCCGCGCTTATAGCGTGAAGGTAAGACCTGAATAAAGGCCTGGCAACGCATTTAACTGCGCACTACCAGAAACATATCCGTGCCTACAGGCACGATGAACATGCCTTGACGGACGCGTTAAGTGCTCACACCCATATAACTGGAATTCGACTCCTGTAAGACCTCCGCGGCCTGAGTCGAATTACGCCAGCACTTTTCCGGATTCGAGTCCGGGGACTCGAGTTCGAGTAGATTGTGTTGTTTCACCCTAAGGTGATTAACTGATACCGATACTTCGGCTATATCAGGCACGTATATTAACAATCCCTATGACATAAATAAAAGCAGTCGGAAAACATACTCATTCACGCACTCGAAGACTTCAAAAAGTACCCAGTCGAATATGCGATTCCACTGGATACTCGGGGGCTACTGACATGGGTATACCCTACAGGTACTCGAGCTTGGTATATACGGACCAGATACGTATAGGCCCACGGTGTCGCCAAGGCCTAGATGGAAGGACTCGATTAACCTGCGGACTTTCGATTGCTTAAAGATCAAGAAAGAGCTAAAGATAGAAAGTTTGAAGGCGAAAAACCCTAACTTGTAACTGACTCGACCTGCTACCCGAGACCTAGCCTATCTATATAAAGGCTAGGAGGGGGAGGCGAGGAGGACACACGCAACCCTAGTTTCCACAACTCTTGCCAGATTGCATCTGCGCATCATTGTAACTTTCGACTCCTTTGATGATTCCACGAGCAGACAAGCAGGAGTAGGGACCACTACGAGGCCTGAACCGGGGTAAATCCTTTGTCCCCTGTGTGCTTGTTTGCTAGCCGATAGATGTCTCCAGCACTCCCTCCTTCTCCAAAACACAAGTCCATAACAATGGGCATTGATGAGTTAAACCCTCGTCAACATGGATCCACCAGTGTCATCGAATATGTGTTCTTTTCACAAACCACATATCGATCCACCAGTGTCATTTCATGTGTGTTGTTTTCATTAACCAAATATGGATCCCCTAATGTCATTGCTTGTGTGTTCTTTCCATAAACCACATGGATCCACTAAAGTCATTGCATGTGTGTTCTTTTCACAAACCACACATGGATCCGCCAGTCTCAATGAATGTGTGTTATTTTCACAAACCACATATGGATCTACTAGCGTCATTGCATGTGTGTTGTTTTCATAAAACGCATATGGATCCACCAGTGTCATTTCATGTGTGTTCTTTTCATAAAACACAACTAGAGTGATTGGATATGTGTTATTGCCATAAACCACATGGATCCACTAGAGTTCATTGCATGTTTGTTCTTCTCATAAACCACATGGATCAACTAGAGTCATTGCACGTGTGTTCTTTTCACAAACCACATATGGATCCACCAGAGTCATTGCATGTCTGTTCTTTTCATAAACCACATGGATCTGCTAGTCATTACATGTGTGTTCTTTTCACAAACCACACATGGATCCAGTAGTGTCATTGAATGTGTGTTATTTTCGCAAACAACATATGGATCCACCCGTGTCATTGCATGTATGTTCTTTTCATTAACCACATATGGATCCCCTAGTGTCATTGCATATGTGTTCTTTTCATAAACGACATATGGATCCACTAGAGTCATTGCATGTCTGTTCTTTTCATATTCCACATGGATCGACCAGAGTCATTGCATGTGTGTTCTTTTAATAAACCACATGGATCCACATGTGTCATTGCATGTGTGTTCTTTTCATAAACCACAACTAGAGTCATTGGATGTGTATTATTGTCATAAACCACATGGATCCACTAGAGTTCATTGCAAGTGTGTTCTTCTCATAAACCACATGGATCAACTAGAGTCATTGCATGTTTGTTGTTTTCACAAACCACATATGGATCCACTAGACTCATTGCATATCCGTTCGTTTCATAAACCACATATGGATCCACCAGAGTCATTGCGTGTATGTTCTTTTCATAAACCACATGGATCCACTAGAGTCATTGCATGTGTGTTCTTTTAACAAACCACACATGGATCCACCAGTGTCATTGGATGTGTGCACTTTTCACAAACCACATATGGATCCACCAGTGTCCTTGCATTGTATTCTTTTCATTAACCACATATGGTATGTGTGCTCTTTTCATAAACCACATATGGATCCACCAGAGTCACTGTATGTCTGTTCTTTTCATAAACCAAATATGGATCCACCAGAGTCATTCGATGTGTGTTTATTGTCATAAACCACATGGATCCACTAGAGTTCATTGCATGTGTGTTCTTTTCGTAAACTACTTGGATCCACCAGTCTCATTGCATGTGTGTTCTTTTCATAAACCACAACTAGCGTCCTTGGATGTGTGTTATTGTAATAAACCATATGGATCCACTAGAGTTTATTGCATGTGTGTTCTTCTCATAAACCACATGGATCCACTAGAGTCACTTCATGTGTGTTCTTCCTAGAAACCACATATGGATCCTCTAGAGTTCATTGCACGTCTATAATTTTACTAAACCACATATGGATCCACCATAGTAATGACATGTATCTTCTTTCCATAAACCACATATGGATCCACCAGAGTCAATACATGTGTGTTCTTCTCATGAACCACAACTAGAGTCATTGCATGTGTGTTCTTTTCACAAACCACATATGGATCCACCAGTGTCATTGCATGTTTGTTCTTTTCATAAACCACATGGATCCACCAGTGTCATCGAATATGTGTTCTTTTCACAAACCACATATCGATCCACCTGTGTCATTTTATGTGTGTCGTTTTCATTAACCAGATATGGATCCCCTAGTGTCATTGCATGTGTGTTGTTTTCATAAACCGCATGGATCCACTAGAGTCATTGCACGTGTGTTCTTTTCACAAACCACACATGGATCCGCCAGTCTCAATGAATGTGTGTTATTTTCACAAACCACGTATGGATCTACTAGCGTCATTGCATGTGTGTTGTTTTCATAAAACGCATATGGATCCACCAGTGTCATTGCATGTGTGTTCTTTTCATAAAACACAACTAGAGTCATTGGATGTGTGTTATTGCCATAAACCACATGGATCCACTAGAGTTCATTGCATGTTTGTTCTTCTCATAAACCACGTGGATCAACTAGAGTCATTGCACGTGTGTTCTTTTCACAAACCACATATGGATCCACCAGAGTCATTGCATGTCTGTTCTTTTCATAAACCACATGAATCTGCTAGAGTCATTACATGTGTGTTCTTTTCACAAACCACACGTGGATCCACTAGTGTCATTGAATGTGTGTTATTTTCGCAAACCACATATGGATCCACCTATGTCATTGCATGTGTTTCTTTTCATTAACCACATATGGATCCCCTAGTGTCATTGCATATGTGTTCTTTTCATAAACGAAATATGGATCCACTAGAGTCATTGCATGTCTGTTCTTTTCATATTCCACATGGATCGACCAGAGTCATTGCATGTGTGTTCTTTTAATAAACCACATGGATCCACATGTGTCATTGCATGTGTGTTCTTTTCATAAACCACAACTAGAGTCATTGGATGTGTATTATTGTCATAAACCACATGGATCCACTAGAGTTCATTGCATGTGTGTTCTTCTCATAAACCACATGGATCAACTAGAGTCATTGCATGTGTGTTCTTTTCACAAACCACATATGGATCTGCCAGACTCATTACATATCTGTTCGTTTCACAAACCACATATGGATCCACCAGTGTCATTGCTTGTGTGTTCTTTTCATTAACCACATATGGCATGTGTGCTCTTTTCATAAACTACATATGGATCCACCAGAGTCATTGCATGTCTGTTCTTTTCATAAACCAAATATGGATCCACCACAGTCATTCGATGTGTGTTATTGTCATAAACCAGATGGATCCACTAGAGTTCATTGCATGTGTGTTCTTTTCGTAAACTACATGGATCCACCAGTCTCATTGCATGTGTGTTCTTTTCATAAACCACAACTAGAGTCCTTGGATGTGTGTTATTGTCTTAAACCACATGGATCCACTAGAGTTTATTGCATGTGTGTTCTTCTCATAAACCACATGGATCCACTAGAGTCATTGCATGTGTGTTCTTCCTAGAAACCACATATGGATCCTCTAGAGTTCGTTGCACGTGTGTAATTTTACTAAACCACATATGGATCCACCATAGTAACTACATGTATCTTCTTTTCATAAACCACATATGGATCGACCAGAGTCATTACATGTGTGTTCTTCTCACGAACCACAACTAGAGTCATTGCATGTGTGTTCTTTTCACAAACCACATATGGATCCACCAGTGTCACTATATGTTTGTTCTTTTCAGAAACCACATGTATCCAACAGTGTCATCGAATTTGTGTTATTTTCACAAACTACATATCGATCCACCAGTGTCATTTCATGTGTGTTCTTTTCATCAACCAGATATGGTACCCCTAGTGTCATTGCATGTGTGTTCTTTTCATATACCGCATGGATCCACTAGAGTCATTGCATGTGTGTTCTTATCACAAACCACACATGGATCCGCCAGTCTCAATGAATGTGTGTAATTTTCACAAACCACACATGGATCTACTAGTGTCATTGCATGTGTGTTCTTTTCATAAACCGCATATGGATCCACCAGTGTCATTCCATGTGTGTTCTTTTCATAAAACACAACTATTGTCCCTGGATGTGTGTCATTGTCATAAACCACATGGATCCACTAGAGTTCATTGCATGTTTGTTTTTCTCATAATCCACATGGATCCACTAGAGTCATTGCATGTGTGTTCTTCCTAGAAACCACATATGGATCCTCTAGAGTTCATTGCACGTGTGTAATTTTACTAAACCACATATGGATCCACAATAGTAATGACATGTATTTTCTTTTCATAAACCACATATGTATTCACCAGAGTCATTACGTGTGTGTTCTTCTCATGAACCACAACTAGAGTCATTGCATGTGTGTTCTTTTCACAAACCACATATGGATCCACCAGCGTTATTGCATGTTTGTTGTTTTCATAAACCACATGTATCCAACAGTGTCATCGAATATGTGTTATTTTCACAAACCACATATCGATCCACCTGTGTCATTTCATGTCTGTTCTTTTCATCAACTAGATATGGAACCCCATTGTGTCATTGCATGTGTGTTGTTTTCATAAACCTCATATGGACCCACTAGTGTCATTGCATGTGTGTTCTTTTCATAAAACACAACTAGAGTCCCTGGATGTGTGTTATTGTCATAAACCACATGGATCCACTAGAGTTCATTGCATGTTTGTTCTTCTCATAAACCACATGGATCCACTAGAGTCATTGCATGTGTGTTCTTCCTAGAAACCACATATGGATCCTCTAGAGTTCATTGCACGTGTCTAATTTTACTAAACCACATATGGATCCACAATAGTAATGACATGTATCTTCTTTTCATAAACCACATATGTATCCACCAGAGTCATTACATGTGTGTTCTTCTCATGAACCACAACTAGAGTCATTGCATGTGTGTTCTTTTCACAAACCACATATGGATCCACCAGTGTCATTGCATGTTTGTTCTTTTCATAAACCACATGGATCCACTAGTGTCATCGAATATGTGTTCTTTTCACAAACCGCATATCGATCCACTAGTGTCATTTCATGTGTGTTGTTTTCATTAACCAGATATGGATCCCCTAGTGTCATTGCATGTGTGTTCTTTTCATAAACCGCATGGATCCACTAGAGTCATTGCATGTGTGTTCCTTTCACAAACCACACATGGATCCGCCAGTCTCAATGAATGTGTGTTATTTTCACAAACCACATATGAATCTACTAGTGTCATTGCATGTGTGTTGCTTTCATAAACCACATATGAATCTACCAGTGTCATTGCATGTGTGTTCTTTTCATAAAACACAACTAGAGTCATTGGATGTGTGTTATTGCAATAAACCACATGGATCCACTAGAGTTCATTGCATGTTTGTTCTTCTCATAATCCACATGGATCAACTCGAGTCATTACACGTGTATTCTTTTCACAAACCACATATGGATCCACCAGAGTCATTGCCTGTCTATTCTTTTCATAAACCACATGGATCTGCTAGAGTCATTACATGTGTGTTCCTTTCACAAACCACACATGGATCCGCCAGTCTCAATGAATGTGTGTTATTTTCACAAACCACATATGAATCTACTAGTGTCATTGCATGTGTGTTGCTTTCATAAACCACATATGAATCTACCAGTGTCATTGCATGTGTGTTCTTTTCATAAAACACAACTAGAGTCATTGGATGTGTGTTATTCCAATAAACCACATGGATCCACTAGAGTTCATTGCATGTTTGTTCTTCTCATAATCCACATGGATCAACTCAAGTCATTACACGTGTATTCTTTTCACAAACCACATATGGATCCACCAGAGTCATTGCCTGTCTATTCTTTTCATAAACCACATGGATCTGCTAGAGTCATTACATGTGTGTTATTTTCACAAACCACACATGGATCCACCCATGTCATTGCATGTGTGTTCTTTTCATTAACCACATATGGATCCCCTAGTGTCATTGCATATGTGCTCTTTTCATAAACGACATATGGATCCACTAGAGTCATTGCATGTCTGTTCTTTTCATATTCCACATGGATCGACCAGAGTCATTGCAGGTGTGTTCTTTTAATAAACCAGATGAATCCACATGTGTCATTGCAATAGTGTTCTTTTCATAAACCATAACTAGATTTATTAGATGTGTATTATTGTCATAAACCACATGGATCCACTAGAGTTCATTGCATGTGTGTTCTTCTCATAAACCACATGGATCAACTAGAGTCATTGCATGTGTGTTCTTTTCACAAACCACATATGGATCCACCAGAGTCATTGCAGATCTGTTCGTTTCATAAACCACATATGGATCCAATAGACTGATTGCATGTATGTTCTTTTCATAAACCCCATGGATCCACTAGAGTCATTGCATGTGCGTTCTTTTGACAAACCACACATGGATCCACCAGTGTCATTGGATATGTGTTCTTTTCACAAACCACATATGGATCCACCAGTGTCATTGCATGTGTGTTATTTTCATTAACCACATATGGCATGTGTGCTCTTTTCATAAACAACATATGGATCCAGCAGAGTCACTGCATGTCTGTTCTTTTCATAAAGCAAATATGGATCAACCAGAGTCATTCGATGTGTGTTATTGTCATAAACCAGATGGATCCACTAGAGTTCATTGCATGTGTGTTCTTTTCGTAAACTACTTGGATCCACCAGTCTCATTGCATGTGTGTTCTTTTCATAAACCAGAACTAGAGTCCTTGGATGTGTGTTATTGTCTTAAACCACATGGATCCAGTGAGTTTATTGCATGTGTGTACTTCTCATAAACCACATGGATCCACTAGAGTCATTGCATGTGTGTTCTTCCTAGAAACCACATATGGATCCTCTATAGTTCATTGCATGTGTGTAATTTTACTAAACGACATATGGATCCACCATAGTAATTACATATATCTGCTTTTCATAAACCACATATGGATCCACCAGAGTCATTACATGTGTGTTCTTCTCATGAACCACAACTAAAGTCATTGCATGTGTGTTCTTTTCACAAACCACATATGGATCCACCAATGTCATACCATGTTTGTTGTTTTCATAAACCACATGTATCCAACAGTGTCATCGAATATGTGTTCTTTTCACAAACCACATATCGATCCACAAGTGTCATTTCATGTATGTTCTTTTCATCAACTAGATATGGAACCCCATTGTGTCATTGCATGTGTGTTCTTTTCATAAACCGCATGGATCCACTAGAGTCATTGCATGTGTGTTCTTTTCACAAACCACACATGGATCCGCCAGTCTAAATGAATGTGTGTAATTTTCACAAACCACATATGGATCTACTAGTGTCATTACATGTGTGTTCTTTTCATAAACCGCATATGGATCCACCAGTGTCATTGCATGTGTGTTATTTTCATAAAACACAACTAGAGTCATTGGATGTGTGTTATTGTCATAAACCGCATGGATCCACTAGAGTTCATTGCATGTTTTTTCTTGTCATAAACCACATGGATCAACTAGAGTCATTGCATGTGTGTTCTTTTCACAAACCACATATGGATCCACCAGAGTCATTGCTTGTATATTCTTTTCATAAACCACACGGATCCGCTAGAGTCATTACATGTGTGTTCTTTTCACAAACCAGACATGGATCTATAAGTGTCATTGAATGTGTGTTATTTTCACAAAACACATATGGATCCACCAGTGTCATTGCATGTGTGTTCTTTTCATTAACCATATATGGATCCTCTAGTGTCATTGCATATGTGTTCTTTTCATAAACCAAATATGGATCCACTAGAGTCATTGCATGTCTATTCTTTTCATATTCCACATGGATCTAACAGAGTCATTGCACGTGTGTTTTTTTCATAAACCACATGGATCCACGTGTGCCATTGCATGTGTGTTATTTTCATAAACCACAACTAGAGTCATTGGATGTGTATTATTGTCATAAACCACATGGATCCATTAGAGTTCATTGCATGTGTGTTCTTCTCATAAACCACATGGATCAACTAGAGTCATTGCATGTGTGTTCTTTTCACAAACCACATATGGATCCACCAAAGTCATTGCATATGTGTTCGTTTCATAAACAACATATGGATCCACCAGACTCATTACATGTATGTTCTTTTCATAAACCACATGGATCCACTAGAGTCATTGCATGTGTGTTCTTTTCACTAACCCCACATGGATCCACCAGTGTCATTGGATGTGTGTTCTTTTCACAAACCACATACGGATCCACAAGTGTTATTGCATGTGTGCTCTTTTCATTAACTACATATGGGATGTGTGCTCTTTTCATAAACCACATATGGATCCACTAGACTAGCTGCATGTCTGTTCTTTTCATAAACCAAATATGGATCCACAAGAGTCATTCGATATGTGTTATTGTCATAAACCACATGGATCCACTAGAGTTCATTGCTTGTTTGTTCTTTTCATAAACTATATGGATCCACCAATCTCATTGCATGTGTGTTCTTTTCATAAACCACAACTAGAGTCCTTGGATGTGTGTTATTGTAATAAACCACATGGTTCCACTAGAGTTGATTGCATGTGTGTTCCTCTCATAAACCACATGGATCCACTAGAGTCATTCCATGTGTGTTCTTCCCAAAAAACACATATGGATCCACTAGAGTTCATTGCATGTGTGTTCTTTTCCTAAACCACATATGGATCCTCCATAGTAACTGCATGTGTGTTTTTTCCTAAACCACATGTGGATCCACTAGATTCATTACATGTGTGTTCTTTTCATGAACCACAACTAGAGTCATTGCATATGTGTTCTTTTCACAAACCACATATGGATCCACCAGTGTCATTGCATGTTTGTTCTTTTCATAAACCACATGGATCCACCAGTGTCATCGAATATGTGTTCTTTTCACAAACCACATATTGATCTACCAGCGTCATTGCATGTGTGTTCTTTTCACAAACCACATATGGATCCACCAGAGTCATTGCAGATCTGTTCGTTTCATAAACCACATATGGATCCACTAGACTCATTGCATGTATGTTCTTTTCATAAACCACATGGATCCACTAGAGTCATTGCATGTGTGGTCTTTTCACAAACCACACATGGATCCACCAGTGTCTTTGGATGTGTGTTCTTTTCACAAACCACATATGGATCCACCAGTGTCATTGCATGTGTGTTCTTTTCATTAACCACATATGGCATGTGTGCTCTTTTCATAAACTACATAAGGATCCAGCAGAGTCACTTCATGTCTGTTCTTTTCATAAACCAAATATGGATCCACCAGAGTCATTCGATGTGTGTTATTGTCATAAACCACATGGATCCACTAGAGTTCATTGCATGTGTGTTCTTTTTGTAAACTACATGGATCCACCAGTCTCATTGCATGTGTGTTCTTTTCATAAACCACAACTAGAGTCCTTGGATGTGTGTTATTCTCATAAACCACATGGATCCACTAGAGTTTATTGCATGTGTGTTCTTCTCATAAACCACATGGATCCACTAGAGTCATTGCATGTGTGTTCTTGCTAGAAACCACATATGGATCCTCTAGAGTTCATTGCCCGTGTGTAATTTTACTAAACCACATATCGATCCACCATAGTAATTACATGTATCTTCTTTTCATAAACCACATATGGATCCACAAGAGTCATTACACGTGTTTTCTTCTCATGAACCACAACGAGAGTGATTGCATGTGTGTTCTTTTCACAAACCACATATGGATCCACCAGTGTCATTGCATGTTTGTTCTTTTCGTAAACCACATGTATCCAACAGTGTCATCGAATATGTGTTATTTTCACAAACCACGTATCGATCCACCAGTGTCATTTCATGTGTGTTTTTTCATCAACCAGATATGGCACCCCATTGTGTCATTGCATGTGTGTTCTTTTCATAAACCGCATGGATCCACTAGAGTCATTGGATGTGTGTTCTTTTCACAAACCACACATGGATCCGCTAGCCTCAATGAATGTGTGTAATTTTCACAAACCACATATGGATCTACTAGTGTCATTGCATGTGTGTTCTTTCCATAAACCGCATATGGATCCACCAGTGTCATTGCATGTGTGTTCTTTTCATAAAACACAACTAGAGTCATTGGATGTGTGTTATTGTCATAAACCACATGGATCCACTAGATTTCATTGCATGTTTGTTCTTCTCATAAACCACATGGATCAACTAGAGTCATTGCAAGTGTGTTCTTTTCACAAACCACATATGGATCCAGCAGAGTCATTGCATGTATATTCTTTTCATAAACCACACGGATCCGCTAGAGTCATTACATGTGTGTTCTTTTCACAAACCAGACATGGATCCACTAGTTTCATTGAATGTGTGTTATTTTCACAAAACACATATGGATCCACCAGTGTCATTGCATGTGTGTTCTTTTCATTAACCACATATGGATCCCCTAGTGTCATTGCATATGTGTTCTTTTCATAAACCACACATGGATACACTAGAGTCATTGCATGTCTATTCTTTTCATATTCCACATGGATCTAATAGAGTCATTGCACGTGTGTTCTTTTCATAAACCACATGGATCCACCTATGCCATTGCATGTGTGTTCTTTTCATAAACCACAACTAGAGTCATTGGATGTGTATTATTCTCATAAACCACATGGATCCACTAGAGTTCATTGCATGTGTGTTCTTCTCATAAACCACATGGATCAATTAGAGTCATTGCATGTGTGTTCTTTTCACAAACCACATATGGATCGACCAGAGTCATTGCATATCAGTTCGTTTCATAAACCACATATGGATCCACCAGACTCATTACATGTATGTTCTTTTCATAAACCACATCGATCCACTAGAGTCATTACATGTGTGTTCTTTTCACAAACCACACATGGATCCACCAGTGTCATTTGATGTGTGTTCTTTTCACAAACCACATATGGATCCACCAGTGTCATTGCATGTGTGTTCTTTTCATGAACCACATATGGCATGTGTGCTCTTTTCATAAACCACGTATGGATCCACTAGAGTAACTGCATGTCTGTTCTTTTCATAAACCAAATATGGATCCACCAGAGTCATTCGATGTGTGTTATTGTCATAAACCACATGGATACACTAGAGTTCATTGCTTGTTTATTCTTTTCATAAACTACATGGATCCACCAGTCTCATTGCATGTGTGTTCTTTTCATAAACCACAACTAGAGTCCTTGGATGTGTGTTATTGTAATAAACCACATGGATCCAGTAGAGTTTATTGCATGTGTGTTCCTCTCATAAACCACATGGATCCACTAGAGTCATTGAATGTGTGTTCTTCCCAGAAAACACATATGGATCCACTAGAGTTCATTGCACGTGTGTTCTTTTCCTAAACCACATATGGATCCTCCATAGTAATTGCATGTGTGTTCTTTTCCTAAACCACATATGGATCCACTAGATTCATTACATGTGTGTTATTGTCATGAACCACAACTAGAGTCATTGCATGTGTGTTCTTTTCACAAACCACATATGGATCCACCAGTGTCATTGCATGTTTGTTCTTTTCATAAACCACATGGATCCACCAGTGTCATCGAATATGTGTTCTTTTCAAAAACCACATATGGATCCACCAGTGTGATTGGATGTGTGTTCGTTTCATTAACCAGATATGGATCCCCTAGTGTCATTGCACGTGTGTTCCTTTCATAAACCACATGGATCCACTAGAGTCATTGCATGTGTGTTCTTTTTACAAACCACATATGGATCCGCCAGTTTCAATGAATGTGTGTTATTTTCGCAAACCACATATGGATCCACCAGTGTCATTCCATGTTTGTCCTTTTCATAAACCACATGGATCAACCAGTGTCATCGAATATGTGTTCTTTTAACAAACCACATATCGATCCACCAGTGTCATTGCATGTGTGTTCTTTTCATAAACCACATGGATCCACTAGATTCATTGCATGTGTGTTCTATTCAGAAACCACACATGGATCCGCCAGTGTCAATGAATGTGTGTAATTTTCACAAATCACATATGGATCCACTAGTGTCATTGCATGTGTTCTTTTCATAAACCACATATGGATCCACTAGTGTCATTGCATGTGTGTTCTTTTCATAAAACAAAAGAGTCATTAGATGTGTGTTATTGTCAGAAAGCACATGGATCCACTAGAGTTCATTGCATGTTTGTTCTTCTCATAAAGCACATGGATCAACTAGAGTCATTGCATGTGGATTCTTTTCAAAAATCACATATGGATCCACCAGAGTCATTGCATGTCTGTTCTTTTCATAAACCACATGGATCCGCTAGGGTCATTACATATGTGTTCTTTTCACAAAACACACATGGATCCACTACTGTCATTGAATGTGTGTTATTTTCACAAAACACATATGGATCCACCAGTGTCATTGCATGTGTGTTCTTTTCATTAACCACATATGGATCCCCTAGTGTCATTGCATATGTGTTCTTTTCATACACCACATATGGATCCACTAGAGTCATTGCATGTCTATTCTTTTCGTATTCCACATGGATCTAATAGAGTCATTGCACATGTGTTCTTTTCATAAACCACATGGATCCACCTGTGCCATTGCATGTCTGTTCTTTTCATCAACCACAACTAGAGTCATTGGATGTGTATTATTCTCATAAACCACATGGATCCACTAGAGTTCATTGCATGTGTGTTCTTCTCATAAACCAGATGGATCAACTAGAGGCATTGCATGTGTGTTCTTTTCACAAACCACATATGGATCCACCAGAGTCATTGCATATATGTTCGTTTCATAAACCACATATGGATCCACCAGACTCATTACATGTATGTTCTTTTCATAAACCACATGGATCCACTAGAGTCATTGCATGTGTGTTCTTTGCACAAACCACACATGGATCCACCAGTGTCATTGGATGTGTGTTCTTTTCACAAACCACATATGGATCCACCAGTGTCATTGCATGTGTGTTCTTTTCATTAACCACATATGGCATGTGTGGTCTTTTCATAAATCACATATGAATCCACTAGAGTAACTACATGTATGTTCTTTTCATAAACCAAATATGGATCCACCAGAGTCATTCGATGTGTGTTATTGTCATAAACCACATGGATCCACTAGAGTTCATTACTTGTTTTATCTTTTCATACTACATGGATCCACCAGTCTCATTGCATGTGTGTTCTTTCCATAAACCACAACTAGAGTCCTTGGATGTGTGTTATTGTCATACACCACATGGATCCACTAGAGTTTATTGCATGTGTGTTCCTCTCATAAACCATATGGATCCACTAGAGTCATTGCATGTGTGTTCTTCCCACGAAACACATATGGATCCACAAGTTTCATTGCATGTTTGTTCTTTTCATAAACCACATGGATCCACCAGTGTCATCGAATATGTGTTCTTTTCAAAAACCACATAATGATCCACCAGTGTCATTGCATGTGTGTTCTTTTCATTAACCACATATGGATCCCCTAGTGTCATTGCATGTGTGTTCCTTTCATAAACCACATGGATCCACTAGAGTCATTGCATGTGTGTTCTTTTTACAAACCACATATGGATCCGCCAGTTTCAATGAATGTGTGTTATTTTCGCAAACCACATATGGATACACCAGTGTCATTCCATGTTTGTTCTTTTCATAAACCACATGGATCAACCAGTGTCATCGAATATGTGTTCTTTTAACAAACCACATATCGATCCACCAGTGTCATTGCATGTGTGTTCTTTTCATAAACCACATGGATCCACTAGATTCATTGCATGTGTGTTCTATTCAGAAACCACACATGGATCCGCCAGTGTCAATGAATGTGTGTAATTTTCACAAATCACATATGGATCCACTAGTGTCATTGCATGTGTTCTTTTCATAAACCACATATGGATCCACTAGTGTCATTGCATGTGTGTTCTTTTCATAAAACAAAAGAGTCATTAGATGTGTGTTATTGTCAGAAAGCACATGGATCCACTAGAGTTCATTGCATGTTTGTTCTTCTCATAAAGCACATGGATCAACTAGAGTCATTGCATGTGGATTCTTTTCAAAAATCACATATGGATCCACCAGAGTCATTGCATGTCTGTTCTTTTCATAAACCACATGGATCCGCTAGGGTCATTACATATGTGTTCTTTTCACAAAACACACATGGATCCACTACTGTCATTGAATGTGTGTTATTTTCACAAAACACATATGGATCCACCAGTGTCATTGCATGTGTGTTCTTTTCATTGACCACATATGGATCCCCTAGTGTCATTGCATATGTGTTCTTTTCATAAACCACATATGGATCCACTAGAGTCATTGCATGTCTATTCTTTTCGTATTCCACATGGATCTAATAGAGTCATTGCACATGTGTTCTTTTCATAAACCACATGGATCCACCTGTGCCATTGCATGTCTGTTCTTTTCATCAACCACAACTAGAGTCATTGGATGTGTATTATTCTCATAAACCACATGGATCCACTAGAGTTCATTGCATGTGTGTTCTTCTCATAAACCAGATGGATCAACTAGAGGCATTGCATGTGTGTTCTTTTCACAAACCACATATGGATCCACCAGAGTCATTGCATATATGTTCGTTTCATAAACCACATATGGATCCACCAGACTCATTACATGTATGTTCTTTTCATAAACCACATGGATCCACTAGAGTCATTGCATGTGTGTTCTTTGCACAAACCACACATGGATCCACCAGTGTCATTGGATGTGTCTTCTTTTCACAAACCACATATGGATCCACCAGTGTCATTGCATGTGTGTTCTTTTCATTAACCACATATGGCATGTGTGGTCTTTTCATAAACCACATATGGATCCACTAGAGTAACTACATGTATGTTCTTTTCATAAACCAAATATGGATCCACCAGAGTCATTTGATGTGTGTTATTGTCATAAACCACATGGATCCACTAGAGTTCATTGCTTGTTTTATCTTTTCATACTACATGGATCCACCAGTCTCATTGCATGTGTGTTCTTTTCATAAACCACAACTAGAGTCCTTGGATGTGTGTTATTGTCATAAACCACATGGATCCACTAGAGTTTATTGCATGTGTGTTCCTCTCATAAACCATATGGATCCACTAGAGTCATTGCATGTGTGTTCTTCCCACGAAACACATATGGATCCACAAGTTTCATTGTATGTTTGTTCTTTTCATAAACCACATGGATCCACCAGTGTCATCGAATATGTGTTCTTTTCACAAACCACATAATGATCTACCAGTGTCATTGCATGTGTGTTCTTTTCATTAACCACATATGGATCCCCTAGTGTCATTGCATGTGTGTTCCTTTCATAAACCACATGGATTCACTAGAGTCATTGCATGTGTGTTCTTTTCACAAACCACATATGGATCCGCCAGTTTCAATGAATGTGTGTTATTTTCGCAAACCACATATGGATACACCAGTGTCATTCCATGTTTGTTCTTTTCATAAACCACAAGGATCAACCAGTGTCATCGAATATGTGTTCTTTTCAAAAACCACATATCGATCCACCAGTGTCATTGCATGTGTGTTCTTTTCATAAACCACATGGATCCACTAGATTCATTGCATGTGTGTTCTTTTCACAAACCACACATGGATCCGCCAGTGTCAATGAATGTGTGTTATTTTCACAAATCACATATGGATCCACTAGTGTCATTGCATGTGTTCTTTTCATAACCACATATGGATCCACTAGTGTCATTTCATGTGTGTTCTTTTCATAAAACACAACTAGAGTCATTGTGTGTTATTGTCATAAACCACATGGATCCACTAGAGTTCATTGCATGTTTGTTCTTCTCATAAACCACATGGATCAACTAGAGTCATTGCATGTGTGTTCTTTTCACAAGCCACATATGGATCCACCAGAGTCATCACATGTCTGTTCTTTTCATAAACCACATGGATCCGCTAGAGTCATTACATGTGTGTTCTTTTCACAAACCACACATTGATCCACTAGTGTCTTTGAATGTGTGTTATTTTCACAAAACACATATGGATCCACCAGTGTCATTGCATGTGTGTTATTTTCATTTATCACATATGGATCCCCTAGTGTCATTGCATATGTGTTCTTTTCATAAACCACATATGGATCCACTAGAGTCATTGCATGTCTATTCTTTTCATATTCCACATGGATCTAATAGAGTCATTGCATATGTGTTATTTTCATAAACCACATGGATCGACCTGTGTCATTGCATGTGTGTTCTTTTCATAAACCACAACTAGAGTCATTGGATGTGTATTATTCTAATAAACCACATGGATCCACTAGAGTTCGTTGCATGTGTGTTCTTCTCATAAACCACATGGATCAACTAGAGTCATTGCATTTGTATTCTTTTCACAAACCACATATGGATCCACCAGAGTCATTGCATATCTGTTCGTTTCATAAACCACATATGGATCCACCAGACTCATTACATGTATGTTGTTTTCATAAATCACATGGATCCACTAGAGTCATTGCATGTGTGTTCTGTTCACAAACCAAACTTGGATCTACTAGTGTCATTAGATGTGTGTTATTTTCACAAACGACATATGGATCCACAAGTGTCATTTCATGTGTGTTCTTTTCATTAACCACATATGGCATGTGTGCTCTTTTCATAAACCACATATGGATCCACTAGAGTAACTGCATGTCTGTTCTTTTCATCAACCAAATATGGATCCACCAGAGTCATTCGATGTGTGTTATTGTCATAAACCACATGGATCCACTAGAGTTCATTGCTTGTTTGTTCTTTTTTCATAAACCACAACTAGAGTCCTTGGATGTGTGTTATTGTCATAAACCACATGGATCCACGAGAGTTTATTGCATGTGTGTTCCTCTCATAAACCACATGGATCTACTAGAGTCATTGCATGTGTGTTCTTCCCACAAAACACATATGGATCCACTAGAGTTCATTGCACGTGTGTTCTTTTCCTAAACCACATATGGATCCTCCATAGTAATTGCATGTGTGTTCTTTACCTAAACCACATATGGATCCACTAGATTCATTACATGTGTGTTCTTTTCATGAACCAGAAGTAGAGTCATTGCATGTGTGTTCATTTCACAAACCACATATGGATCCACCAGTGTCATTGCATGTTTGTTCTTTTCAGAAACCACATGGATCCAGTAGTGTCATCGAATATGTGTTCTTTTCACAAACCACATATTGATCTACCAGTGTCATTTCATGTGTGTTCTTTTCATTAACCTCATATGGATCCCCTAGTGTCATTTCATGTGTGTTCCTTTCATAAACCACATGGATCCACTAGAGTCATTGCATGTGTGTTCTTTTCACAAACCACATATGGATCCGCCAGTTTCAATGAATGTGTGTTATTTTCGCAAACCACATATGGATCCACCAGGGTCATTCCATGTTTGTTCTTTTCATAAACCACAAGGATCAACCAGTGTCATCGAATATGTGTTCTTTTCACAAACCACATATCGATCCACCAGTGTCATTGCATGTGTGTTCTTTTCATAAACCACATGGATCCACTAGATTCATTGCATGTGTGTTCTTTTCACAAACCACACATGGATCTGCCGGTGTCAATGAATGCGTGTTATTTTCACAAATCACATATGGATCCACCAGTGTCATTGCATGTGTTCTTTTCATAAACCACATATGGATCCACTAGTGTCATTGCATGTGTGTTCTTTTCATAAAACACAACTAGAGTCATTGGATGTGTGTTATTGTCATAAACCACATGGATCCAATAGAGTTCATTGCATGTTTGTTCTTCTCATAAACCACATGTGTCAACTAGAGTCATTGCATGTGTATTATTTTCACAAACCACATATGGATCCACCAGAGTCATTGCATGTCTGTTCTTTTCATAAACCACATGGATCCGCTAGAGTCATTATATGTGTGTTCTTTTCACAAACCACACATGGATCCACCAGTGTCATTGCATGTTTGTTCTTTTCAGAAACCACATGGATCCAGTAGTGTCATCGAATATGTGTTCTTTTCACAAACCACATATTGATCTACCAGTGTCATTTCATGTGTGTTCTTTTCATTAACCTCATATGGATCCCCTAGTGTCATTTCATGTGTGTTCCTTTCATAAACCACATGGATCCACTAGAGTCATTGCATGTGTGTTCTTTTCACAAACCACATATGGATCCGCCAGTTTCAATGAATGTGTGTTATTTTCGCAAACCACATATGGATCCACCAGTGTCATTCCATGTTTGTTCTTTTCATAAACCACAAGGATCAACCAGTGTCATCGAATATGTGTTCTTTTCACAAACCACATATCGATCCACCAGTGTCATTGCATGTGTGTTCTTTTCATAAACCACATGGATCCACTAGATTCATTGCATGTGTGTTCTTTTCACAAACCACACATGGATCTGCCGGTGTCAATGAATGTGTGTTATTTTCACAAATCACATATGGATCCACCAGTGTCATTGCATGTGTTCTTTTCATAAACCACATATGGATCCACTAGTGTCATTGCATGTGTGTTCTTTTCATAAAACACAACTAGAGTCATTGGATGTGTGTTATTGTCATAAACCACATGGATCCAATAGAGTTCATTGCATGTTTGTTCTTCTCATAAACCACATGGATCAACTAGAGTCATTGCATGTGTATTATTTTCACAAACCACATATGGATCCACCAGAGTCATTGCATGTCTGTTCTTTTCATAAACCACATGGATCCGCTAGAGTCATTACATGTGTGTTCTTTTCACAAACCACACATGGATCCACCAGTGTCATTGCATGTGTGTTCTTTTCATTAACGACATATGGATCCCCTAGTGTCATTGCATATGTGTTCTTTTCATAAACCACATATGGATCCACTAGAGTCATTGCATGTTTGTTCTTTTCATATCCACATGGATCTACCAGAGTCATTGCACGTGTGTTCTTTTCATAAACCACATGGATCCACCTGTATCATTGCATGTGTGTTCTTTTCATAAACCACAACTAGAGTCATTAGATGTGTATTATTGTCATAAACCACATGGATCCACTAGAGTTCATTGCATGTATGTTCTTCTCATACACCACATGGATCAACTAGAGTCATTGGATGTGTGTTCATTTCACAAACCACATATGGATCCACTGTAACACCCTCGAATCGACCCTATGCAAGTTTCAGCGATTCCCGCCAAACCGGCATAGAAACGATTCAAAGATGCCCACCAGGCACTTGCTTGCGGGTGTAAAACAAAGTAATAACATTACACAATAGTCCACGATGGAACCCACAGAAACATATATATATACAACAACGACTCCATGAGTCAAAATACAGATCTACAATACAAAGATCCAAATCACCTTGAAAACGAGACAATATCCGAGTACGGATAAGATGCAAATGGGGCTAAGAGCCCTGAAGAATAACCAATGGCGTCCATAACCCTGCCCAGGCCAAGCCGAAAGGTTAACCCTACTAATGACGTCGATCTCAAACCTGCTAAAACAAAAGGGGTGCCGACAAAGGGCAAAGGAAAAACAGAAGCGTTAGTACTGAGGCCAGTACATGGCGAGGCTAGAATTCAGCGGCTCTCGCCTACATACGTATGGTGGACTGAAGCGGCGGTGCAGCATGTATAAAAAACCTATAGAGCGATGCAACTGTCGGCTATTAGAGAGGGATAAGAGAGACCTATTCGGGATCAAGCTGATACTAACACCAATCATACCCATCCTGGTATTCCCCCTCGAGACCAAACGGGGAAGTCAAACCGCGGAACTCACACAGTTGGCAGTTTTATTTATTCCATTATAGTTGTAGCACTTACTAGTCAGATATAGATAGCATGAGTCATGCTGATACCATCGGTTGTAGTTGCAGTACTTACTAGTCAGATACAATTAGCATGTGACATCCCAAACCCAGCAGTTGTTGGCACTTTTATTTCATTCCATTGGAGTTGCGATACTTACTAGGCAGGTATAACATGACACGATACACCCCAGTTCCACCAGTTGTTGGCACTTTTTTTTATCCAGACAATTGTAGTGAAGTTGATTACTAGTCACGTATTAAGTCAAATTTATAGCACTACTTTAGGTATGCTTGTCTATGATCGAGATACTGTGCTCCAAGTTGTCCATAACCGTGGACACGGCTTTCAGAAAGATTTACCCTGCATGGGGTGCACAAATAGCAACACACGCACGATCAACCTCGGAAAAACCAAATAAAAACCCAACGAGGCTTTCACGACAAAGCAATCACAGGATTCATAAAATATTTCAGGGGGCCACCCCATTAAGCTACCCGCAACGAAGTTGGCCGGACTGGGCTTGTCGATACCGTGAAAATACTCCGCATCCAAAACAGTACAGGTGCTCCATGCACAATTGTAAATAAAGTAGTAAAGCATGGCATAAGTAGAGGATAGTAATAAAGCCCCAAACTAGTTTGTGGCCCCAAGAAATAAGAAATGAATCAAGCTCTGGCTAAGGGGATTCATGGTCCCACATGCGGATAGTGCGATAGTCAAAGAACGGGTATCAAGTACTTGGGGCCTACGGGACACAAGTGGACATGAAAAACCAAAATAGCATATATTTCCCACCGGTGCCTCTTTCATTAGTTATCCCAGCAATTTAATTGTTGTATTTAAAGTCATGATCCTCTCCATCGTTAAACATCTCCATCATTAAGCATGTGCCAACCTTCCATCAACGGTGAAATGACAACGGCGCGAAGCAGCACCTAAGCAAGCAACTACGACTCGTAAGGCCGACTATCTATCAAACAACAGGCAATAGGATGTGCCCAAGGTAATATAGAGGCTGCAAGGAATATAAAGGGTGCACGCAAACTAAAGCATCGCAACACGGATAGCAATAGATCAACAGGAGGAAGTAAAGACTACGAATGCAAAATAGGTAGCAAGGGGGAGAATACTCGCCTGGAAAACATTGCTGAAGATACATTATCCGAAGAACTTGTCGATGCTCGTGTCAACTCATCGACCTAATCCGCAAAGAACCAAAGCACGAAAATAAACACTAGATGCACTATTTAATACTACGGCAGAAGATTGGCATGTTCATGATATGATGCATGACATGGCAAGGATGCAGTGCAATTAGACAATATTAAGCAGAACCAGGGTCCCGAAAATTAATTAAATGGTTCAAGTTATTTAGATACCCCGCAATTTAAATGTTGCATTAACAAGACAAAACATGGCATCGGTTCACTACACAAATTTAAATGGAGGCGGTATAATACAAGAATAGCCCGCATATGATCTCCATATTTAATCATCAGGTGAATCGACTAAGTACCCCAATCCATAAAATATGCATGCGCATGTATGATTAAGTGCAACAAACTAGATGACATTTTATAAAGAAAAATAGAGCTAGGGTTGGGTATCACAATTTGGGTCGGAAGAACGGAGAGATGATTCTTGGATTGTAGTTGGCGTAGTGAAAGTGGTCGAATTTGATGGTCGCTGATAAGTAGTTCATTATCGAATGAGCCGTGGATGTCAGTTCCGGACGTCACGATGAAGTGGTTAAGTAGACCACAGGAATGGGAAGGAACCATAAGGGCCCCTAGAGGAAATTCCAAGCCAACAATCTTACGAGCATTCTGTCGAACGTCTGACGGTGCTCAAACACCGGAACGAATTAACAGGGCGCTGAGGTAGATTGCAGAAGGCAAAACCAGCGGCAGTTGCAACATAGAGAGCCACAAACATGGTTCACAAATCAAGTTGACGGCGGCTGGGGCGCATGCGAGCGCGGGCAACTGATGGCATGTGGCCGACTACTGCGGTGCAGGAATGGGCAAGACACGTAGTCGTTGACCCGCGGGACAGCCGAGGCAGAACAGAGCGTGGCGTGGATCGTAGGGGAGTTGGCGATGTGCAGCTGCGGGGGAGTGTGGTGGCGATTGGGTGGTGCTGGACGATGACTTGCGGTGGTGTTGTTCCAGACCAAAAGAGCTAGGACAAGAAGCACGGAGCGCGAGGTGAGGCTGCAGGCTGCTTGCCTGATCGGCTAGCTGCAGAAAAGAATTGATGGTGGAGACCTGACGTGATATCCTGTGGTAGAAAAAAACAAGAGGGGCCAGGCCTGTCGGCCAGCAGGGGCGCGCACGGTCGCTCACCAGCGCCACGAAAGACGGCGGCAGGCGATGTGCGATGGGACAAGCAGCATCAACTCTAGTCAAGGATTGAAAGCAAGTAACTTGACAAGAAAAGAATTGATTCAGAGTACACGGGAACAAGAGGGTCGATTGATTTGAACACAACTACAGGGAACATACGTACATTCGATTGGACAATAGATTCCATGGCGGCCAAGGATACATGCCATCAGTTGCATACAACAAAGATAGCTCCTGTCAGATTCGTACAAAGAAACGGTGATGGATTGACAGGAGAAGAACACGGCACAGCAGGGAGAAGGAGAGGTGGGGAATTTTGTCTCAGATCTCAGATTTAAAGGATAGGGTTTGAGTAGAAGGAAAAGAGTATTTATATAGTCCAAAGTAGACTAGATGGGGCTAGCATTAGGCTAAAACTTTAGACGGCTTTTTGCCTATTTTTATTTATATTAAAATAAGCAAAACTTTTCATGTTTATACATGGACCGGCAAATATATATTACTTGAATTAAAGAAAAGGGGGAAGACACATGCGTGTAGATGGTAGAAACAGAGAGATAAAGCACTAGAGTTGCAAATGGTGAATTTAGATAGAGTGATCCGCATATGAGAATAAGGGCATGAGTTAAAAACAAGCAAAAGGAGAACCCATGTGTCATATACGTGGTAGGGATAAGCAAGATGATCATATGGACATTAGTGAGGCACAAGATAGGGAGGAAAGAATAAGAGATGATGCCCCCAACTCAATTTGAGCATTCGACAAAATAAAATATCAAGACTCATATAAAAAAACAACTCGTTCATTGTGGTTCCATCACGCATGGCACCAACTAGAATATAAAAGAGAGAGGCCAAAATAGAGGGAGGTAATTAGAACACAAGATAGGCTTTTAGAAAATAGTTTTAAACAAACATATGCATGCAGACATGAAGATGCTCAAATGCAATGTGGCATGATGACATGAGCATGCAGTCATTATGATGCACAAAACAAAAACATAGAGATTTTCTAGTAGTAGTTTTACCGGGGTGCTACAATTCGACACCACTAACAATGGATCTCGCCCTCGAGATCCGCCACATGGTACGGGGAAGAAGGCTGATGATCTAGATCTTCTCACTTCGTGTAGATCCTCACGACACCACTAACAATGATCCTTACACCATCTTGAATTCGGCGACACCCACCAACAAGGGGTCGCTGTTCACATTTGTTGAGAGAACACTCTGGAGAAACAAAGACGAAGGTAGAGGTATCAAAAGATAAGGCCACCTATAACTTCCTTGGAAGAAGTAAAGATTGCATTGATTCACCATTCAATGTACAAAAGCGAGTGATAAGAGTAGTGGTATGGTCGCGACTCCATCCCGCACTCAAAGCATTAATCTGTACACAAATAGAAGATTTATGCAACCAACTCTTGGAATTCAGAGTGAAGGTCTTGATAAACGATGTTCAAGAAACAAAGGACTCATGCAGGCTCTCCATCGGATCTAGCATAGATGATATCGTCGCGTCAGAAAACATCGGAAGACACAAAATAAATTGTCTGAAAAGACACAATGATTAGGTTTTGCGATGGTTCCATTGGCATGAACAACACATGCTCAAGGTATACTCCAACTTCACCAATGCTCATCCTTCTCATAATGTTTTTCAACGATCCGGATATCCGTCAAGGTGCAAATACAGATGAAGAATTTAAGGTCAAGATATTTGACGAAGGGTACAACAAACGAGATGCAAATTTGATGATTGTAGCTCCACTGTTATAAAAGCGAGGAAGGTAAACCCTGAAGGTATGACGGAAACCCAACCACGAGAAAACCTGGACTCAAAGAATAGGTAAGAGAGCAGATTCAAAGCACGTGAAGATAAGAGGAGAATAACATTTGGGGTAAGGAGTAAAACAGAACTAATTAGATCTATCCAATTGATTTTGTAAAATTGTTTTGACACTCTACATCGGCCATTAGCTAGGTCATCCTATAGGCTGGACTAGTGGGGTATCGCAACTGCTGAGCTCTGATACCACTTTGTAACACCCTCGAATAGGCCCTATGCATGTTTCAGCGATTCCCGCCAAGCCCGCATAGAAACGATTCAAAGATGCCCACAAGGCACATGCGTGCAGGTGTAAAACCAAGTAATAACATTACACAATAGTCCACAATGGAACCCACAGAAACATATATATATACAACAACGACTCCATGAGTCAAAATATAGATCTACAATACAAAGATGCAAATCACCTTGAAAAAGATACAACATCCGAGTACGGATAAGATGCAAATGGGACTAAGAGCCCTGAAGAATAACCAATGGCGTCCATAACCCTGCCCAGGCCAAGCCGGAAGGTTAATCCTGCTAATGACGTCGATCTCAAACCTGCTAAAACAAAAGGTGTGCCGACAAAGGGCAAAGTAAAAAGCGGAGCGTTAGTACTGAGGCCAGTACACGGCGAGGCTAGAATTCGGCGGCTCTCACCTACATAGGTATGGTGGACTGAAGCGGCAGCGCAGCATGCATAAACAACCTATAGAGACGCGATGCAACTGTCGGCTATTAGAGAGGGATAAGAGAGACCTATTCGGGACCAACCTGATACTAACACCAATCATACCCATCCTGGTATTCCCCCTCGAGACCAAACGAGGAAGTCAAACCGAGGAACTCACACAGTTGGTAGTTTTATTTATTCCATTATAGTTGCAGCACTTACTAGTCAGATATAGATAGCATGAGTCATCCTGATAGCATAAGTAGTGGGAAATTTTAGTTAACCATTCGGTTGTAGTTGCAGTACTTACTAGTTAGATACAATTACCATGTGACGTCCCAAACCCACCAGTTGTTGGCACTTTTATTTCATTCCATTGGAGTTGCGATACTTACTAGGCAGGTATAACATGACACGATACACCCCAGTTCCACCAGTTATTGGCACTTTTTTTATCCATTCTATTGTAGTGAAGCTGATTACTATTCACATATTAAGTAAAATTTATAGCACTACTTTAGTTATGCTTGTCTATGATCGAGATACTGTGCTCCAAGTCGTTCATAACCGCGGACACGGCTTAAAAAAAGATTTACCCTGCAGGGGTGCACAAATAGCAACACACGCACGATCAACCTCAGAAAAACCAAATAAAAACCCAACGAGGCTTTCACGACAAAGCAATCACGGGATTCATAAAATATTTCAGGGGGCCACCCCATTAAGCTACCCGCAACGAAGTTGGCCGGCTCCGAGACGCACCCAAGGTTTGCGTCAATGGCTGTAAACGACTGGGAACCCGAAAGTGTGACTGGTCTTGTCAATACCGCGAAAAAACTCCGCATCCAAAACGGTACAGGTGCTCCACGCACAATTGTAAATAAAGCAGTAAAGCATGGCATAAGTACAGGATAGTAATAAAGCCCCAAACTAGTTTGTGGCCCAAAGAAATAAGAAATGAATCAAGCTCTGGCTAAGGGGATTCATGGTCCCACATGTGGATAGTGCGATAGTCAAAGAACAAGTATCAAGTACTCGGGGCCTACGGGACACAAGTGGACATGAAAAACTAAAATAGCATATATTGCCCACCGGTGCCTCTTTCATTAGTTATCCCAGCAATTTAATTGTTGTATTTAAAGTCATGATCCTCTCCACCGTTAAACATATCCATCATTAAGCATGTGCCAACCTTCTATCAACGGTGAAATGACAACGACACGAAGCAGCACCTAAGCAAGCAACTACGACTCGCAAGGCCGACTATCTATCAAACAACAGACAATAGGATGTGTCCAAGGCAATATAGAAGCTGTAAGGAATATAAAGGCTGCACGGAAACTAAAGCATCGCAATAGGATAGCAATAGATCAACAGGAGGAAGTAAAGACTACGAATGCAAAATAGGTAGAAAGGGGGAGAATGCTCGCCTGGAAAACATTGCTAAAGATACATTATCCGAAGAACTTGTCGATACTCGCGTAAACTCCTCGGCCTAATCCGCGAAGAACCAAAGCACTAAAATAAACACCGGATGCACTATTTAATACTATGGAAGAAGATTGGCATGTTCATGATATGATGCATGACATGGCAAGGATGCAGTGCAACTAGACAATATTAAGCGGAACCAGGGTCCCGACATTTAATTAAATGGTTAAAGTTATTTAGATACCCCGCAATTTAAATGTTGCATTAACAAGACAAAACATGGCATCGGTTCACTACAAAAATTAAAATGGAGGCAGTATAATACAAGAATAGTGGGCATATGATCTCCATATTTAATCATCAGGTGAATCGACTAAGTACCCCAATCCATAAAATATGCATGCGCATGTATGATTAAGTGCAACAAACTAGATGACATTTTATAAAGAAAAATAGAGCTAGGGTTGGGTATCACAATTTGGGTCGGAAGAACGGAGAGATGATTCTTGGATTGTAGTTGGCGTAGTGAAAGTGGTCGAATTTGATGGTCGCCGATAAGTAGATCATTGTCGAATGAGCCGTGGATGTCAGTTCCGGACGTCACGATGAAGTGGTTAAGTAGACCACAGGAATGGGAAGGAACCATAAGGGCCCCCAGAGGAAATTCCAAGCCAACAATCTTACGAGCATTCTGTCGAACGTCTGACGGTGCTCAAACACCGGAACGAATTAACAGGGCACTGAGGTAGATTGCAGAAGGCAAAACCAGCGGCAGTTGCAACATAGAGAGCCACAGACATGTTTCGCAAATCAAGTTGACGACGGCTGGGGCGCATGCAAGCGCGGGCAACTGATGGCATGTGGCCAACTACTGCGGTGTAGGAAAGGGCAAGACACGTAGTCGTTGACCCGCGGAAGAGCCGAGGCAGAACGGAGCGCGGTGCACATCGCAGGGGAGTTGGCGATGTGCATCTGCGGGGGTGTGTGGTGGCGATTGGGTTGTGCTGGATGATGACTTGCGGTGGTGTTGTTCCAGACCAAAAGAGCTAGGACAAGAAGCACGGAGTGCAAGGTGAGGCTGCAGGCTGCTTGCCTGATCGGCTAGCTGCAGAAAAGAAATGACGGCGGAGACCTGACGTGATGTCCTGCGGTAGAAGAAAAACACGAGGGGCCAGGCCTGTCGGCCGGCAGGGGCGCGCGTGGTCGCTCACCAGCGGCACTAAAGACGGCGGCAGGCGATGTGCGATGGGACAAGCAACAGCAACTCTAGTCAAGGATTCAAAGCAAGTAACTTGACAAGAAAAGGATTGATTGGAACAAGAGGGTCGATTGATTTGAACACAACTACAGGGAACATACGTACATTCGATTGGCCAATAGATTCCATGGCGGCCAAGGATACATGCAATCAGTTGCATACAACAAAGATAGCTCTTGTCAGATTAGAACAAAGAAACGTTGATGGATTGAAAGGAGAAGAACACTGCGCAACAGGGAGAAGGAGAGGTGGGGAATTTTGTCTCAGATCTCAGATTTAAAGGATACGGTTTGAGTAGAAGGAAAAGAGTATTTATATAGTCCAAAGTAGACTAGATGGGTCTAGTTTTAGGCTAAAACTTTAGACGGCTTTTTGCGTATTTTTATTTATGTTAAAATAAGCAAAACTTTTTATGTTTATACATGGACCGGCAAATATATATTACTTGAATTAAAGAAAAGGGGGGAAAAGACACGTGCATGTAGATGGTAGAAACAGAGACATAAAGCACTAGAGTTACAAATGGTGAATTTAGATAGAGTGATCCGCATATGAGAATAAGGGCATGAGTTAAAAACAAGCAAAAGGAGAACCCATGTGTCATATACGTGGTAGGGATAAGCAAGATGATCATATGGACATTAGTGAGGCACAAGATAGGGAGGAAAGAATAAGAGATGATGCCCCCAACTCAATTTGAGCATTCGACAAAATAAAATATCAAGACTCATATAAAAAAACAACTCGTTCATTGTGGTTCCATCACGCATGGCACCAACTAGAATATAAAAGAGAGAGGCCAAAATAGAGAGAGCTAATTAGAAAACAAGATACGCTTTTAGAAAAAGTTTTAAACAAACATATGCATGCAGACATGAAGATGCTCAAATGCAATGTGGCATGATGACATGAGCATGCAGTCATGATGATGCACAAAACAAAAACATAGCGATTTTAGTAGTAGTTTTACCGGGGTGCTACAATTTGACACCACTAACAATGGATCTCGCCCTCGAGATCCGCCTCATGGTACGAGGAAGAAGGCTGATGATCTAGATCTTCTCTCTTCGTGTAGATCCTCACGACACCACTAACAAAGATCCTTACACCATCTTGAATTCGGCGACACCACCAACAAGGGGTCGTTGTTCACATTCGTTGAGAGAACACTCGGGAGAAACAAAGACGAAGGTAGAGGTATCAAAAGATAAGGCCACCTCTAACTTCCATGGAAGAAGTAAAGATTTCATCGATTCACCATTCAATGTACAAAAGCGAGTGATAAGAGTAGTGGTATGGTCGCGACTCCATCCCGCACTCAAAGCATTACTCTGTACACAAATAGAAGATTTATGCAACCAACTCTTGGAATTCAGACTAAAGGTCTTGATAAACGATGTTCAAGAAACAAAGGACTCATACAGGCTCTCCATCAGATCTGGCATAGATGATATCATCGCGTCAGAAACACCGCAACACACAAAAGAAATTGTTTGAAAAGACACAATGATTAGGTTTTGCGATGGTTCCATTGGCATGAACAACACATGCTGAAGGTATACTCCAACTTCACCAATGCTCATCCTTCTCATAATGTTTTCAATGATCTGGATATCCGTCAAGGTGCAAATACAGATGAAGAGTTTAAGGTCAAGAGATTTGACGAAGGGTACAACAAACGAGATGCAATTTTGATGATTGTAGCTCCACTGTTATAAAAGCGAGGAAGAGAAACCCTGAAGGTACGACGAAAACCCAACCACGAGAAAACCTGGACTCAAAGAAATGGTAAGAGAGCAGATTCAAAACACGTGAAGATAAGAGGAGAATAGCATTTGGGGTAAGGAGTAAAACAGAACTAATCAGATCTATCCAATTGATTTTGCAAAATAGTTTTGACACTCTACATCGGCCGTTAGCTAGGTTATCCTACAGGCTGGACCAGTGGGGTATCGCAACTGCTGAGCTCTGATACCACTTTGTAACACCCTCAAATAGGCCCTATGCAAGTTTCAGCGATTCCCGCCAAACCCGCATAGAAACGATTCAAAGATGCCCACCAGGCACTTGCGTGCAAGTGTAAAACGAAGTAATAATATTACACAATAGTCCACGATGAAACCCACAGAAACATATATATAAACAACAACGACTCCATGAGTCAAAATACAGATCTACAATACAAAGATCCAAATCACCTTGAAAACGATACAACATCCGAGTATGGATAAGATGCAAATGGGACTAAGAGCCCTGAAGAATAACCAATGGCGTCCATAACCCTGCCCAGGCCAAGCCGGAAGGTTAATCCTGCTATGACGTCGATCTCAAACCTGCTAAAACAAAAGGGGTGCCGACAAAGGGCAAAGTAAAAAGAGGAGCGTTAGTACTGAGGCCAGTACACGGCGAGGCTAGAATTCGGCGGCTCTCGCCTACATAGGTATGGTGGACTGAAGCGGCAGCGCAACATGCATAAACATCCTACAGCGACTCGATGCAACTGTCGGCTATCAGAGAGGGATAAGAGAGACCTATTCGGGACCAACCTGATACTAACACCAATCATACCCATCATGGTATTCTCCCTCGAGACCAAACGAGGAATTCAAACCGAGGAACTCACATAGTTGGCTGTTCTATTCATTCGATGATAGTCGCAGCACTTACTAGTCAAATATAGATAGCACGAGTCATCCTGATAGCATAAGTAGTGGGCAGTTTTAGTTAACCATTCGGTTGTAGTTGCAGTACTTAGTAGTGAGATACAATTAGCATGTGACATCCCAAACCCAGTAGTTGTTGGCACGTTTATTTCATTCCATTGGAGTTGCGATACTTACTAGGTAGGTATAACATGACACGATACACCCCAGTTCCACCAGTTGTTGGAACTTTTTTTCATCCATTCCATTGTAGTGAAGCTGATTACTAGTCACATATTAAGTCAAATTTATAGCACTACTTTAGTTATGCTTGTCTATGATCGAGATATTGTGCTCCAAGTCGTCCATAACCGTGGACACGGCTTTCAGAAAGATTTACCCTGCAGGGGTGCACAAATAGCAACACATGCACGATCAACCTCGGAAAAACCTAATAAAAACCCAACGAGGCTTTCACGACAAAGAAATCATAGGATTCATAAAATATTTCAGGGGGCCACCCCATTAAGCTACCCGCAACGAAGTTGGCCGGCTCCGAGACGGACCCAAGGTTTGCGGCAATGGCTATAAACGACTGGGAACCCGAAAGTGTGACTGGGCTTGTCGATACCGCGAAAACACTCCGCATCCAAAACAGTACAAGTGCTCTATGCAGAATTGTAAATAAAGTAGTAAAGCATGGCATAAGTACAGGATAGTAATAAAGCCCCAAACTAGTTTGTGGCCCCAAGAAATAAGAAATGAATCAAGCTCTGGCTAAGGGGATTCATGGTCCCACATGCGGATAGTGCGATAGTCAAACAACGGGTATCAAGTACTTGGGGCCTACGGGACACAAGTGGACATGAAAAACCAAAATAGCATATATTGCCCACCGGTGCCTCTTTCATTAGTTATCCCAGCAATTTAATTGTTGTATTTAAAGTCATGATCCTCTCCACCGTTAAACATCTCCATCATTAAGCTTGTGCCAACCTTCTATCAATGGTGAAACGACAACAGCACGAAGCAGCACCTAAGCAAGCAACTACGACTCGCAAGGCCGACTATCTATCAAACAACAGGCAATAGGATGTGTCCAAGGCAATATAGAGGCTGCAAGGAATATAAAGGGTGCACGGAAACTAAAGCATCGCAACACGGATAGCAATAGATCAACAGGAGGAAGTAAAGACTACGAATGCAAAATAGGTAAAAAGGGGGAGAATGCTCGCCTCAAAAACATTGCTGCAGATACATTATCCGAAGAACTTGTCGATACTCGCGTCAACTCATCGGCCTTATCCGCGAGGAACCAAAGCACTAAAATAAACACTGGATGCACTATTTAATACTAAGGAAGAAGATTGGCATGTTCATGATATGATGCATGACATGGCAAGGATGTAGTGCAACTAGACAATATTAAGCGGAACCAGGGTCCCGACATTTAATTAAATGGTTCAAGTTATTTAGATACCCCGCAATTTAAATGTTGCATTAACAAGACACAACATGGCATCGGTTTGCTACACCAATTTAAATGGAGGCGGTATAATACAAGAATAGCCCACATATGATCTCCATATTTAATCATCAGGTGAATCGACTAAGTACCCCAATCCATAAAATATGCATACGCATGTATCATTATGTGCAACAAACTAGATGACATTTTATAAAGAAAAATAGATCTAGGGTTGGGTCTCACAATTTGGGTCAGAAGAACGGAGAGATGATTCTTGGATTGTAGTTGGCGTAGTGAAAGTGGTCGAATTTGATGGTCGCCGATAAGTAGATCATTGTCGAATGAGCCGTGGATGTCGGTTCCGGATGTCATGATGAAGTGGTGAAGTAGACCACGGGAATGGCAAGGAACCATACGGACCTCTAGAGGAAATTCCAAGCCAACAATCTTACGAGCATTCTATCGAACATCTAACGGTGCTCAAACACCGGAACGAATTAATAGGGCGCTGAGGTAGACTGCAGAAGGCAAAACCAGCGGCAGTTGCAACATAGAGAGCCACAGACATGGTTCGCAAATCAAGTTCACGACGGCTGGGGCGCATGCGAGCGCGGGCAACTGATGGCATGTGGCCGACTACTGGGGTGCAGGAAAGGGCAAGACACGCAGTCATTGACCCACGGGAGAGCCGAGGCAGAACGGAGCGCGGCACGTGTCGCAGGGGAGTTGGCGATGTGCAGCTACGGGGGAGTGTGGTGGCGATTGGGTGGTGCTGGACGATGACTTGCGGTGGTGTTGTTGTAGACCCAAAAAAGCTGGGACAAGAAGCACTGAGCGCGAGTTGAGGATGCAGGCTGCTTGCCTGATTGGCTAGCTGCAGAAAAGAATTGACGGTGGAGACCTGACGTGATGTCCTGCGTAGAAGAAAAACAAGAGGGGCCAGGCCTGTCGGCGGGCAGGGGCGCGCACAGTCACTCACCAGCGGCACGAAAGACGGCGGCAGGCGATGTGCGATGGGACAAGCAGCAGCAACTCTAGTCAAAGATTCAAAGCAAGTAACAGACGTACATTCGATTGGCCAATAGATTCCATGGAGGCCAAGGATACATGCAATCAGTTGCATACAACAAAGATAGCTCCTATCAGATTAGAACAAAGAAACAGTGATGGATTGAAAGGAGAAGAACACGGGCGACAGGGAGAAGGAGAGGTGGGGAATTTTGTCTCAGATCTCAGATTTAAAGGATAGGGTTTGAGTAGAAGGAAAAGAGTATTTATATAGTCCAAAGTAGACTAGATGGGGCTAGTTTTAGGCTAAAACTTTAGACGGCTTTTTTCCTATTTTTATGTTAAAATAAGTAGACCTTTTTATGTTTTTACATGTACCGGCAAATATATATTACTTGAACTAAAGAAAAGGGGGTGAAATACACATGCATGTAGATGGTAGAAACAGAGAGATAAAGCACTAGAGTTGCAAATGGTGAATTTAGATAGAGTGATCCGCATATGAGAATAAGGGCATGAGTTAAAAACAAGCAAAAGGAGAACCCATGTGTCATATGCGTGGTATGGATTAGCAAGATGATCATATGGACATTAGTGAGGCACAATATAGGGTGGAAAGAATAAGAGATGATGCCCCCAACTCAATTTGGGCATTCGACAAAATAAAATATCAAGACTCAAATAAAAAACAACTCGCTCATTATGGTTCCATCACACATAGCACGAACTAGAATATAAAAGAGAGAGGCCAAAATAGAGGGAGGTAATTAGAAAATAAGATATGCTTTTAGAAAATAGTTTTAAACAAACATATGCATGCAGACATGAAGATGCTCAAATGCAATGTGGCATGATGACATGAGCATGCAGTCATGATGATGCACAAAACAAAAACATAGCGATTTTCTATTAGTGGTTTTACCGAGGTGCTACATCCACCAGAGTCATTGCATATCTGTTCGTTTCATAAACCACATATGGATCCACCAGACTCATTGCATGTATGTTCTTTTCATAAACCACATGGATCCACTAGAGTCATTGCATGTGTGTTCTTTTCACAAACCACACATGGATCCACTAGTGTCATTGGATGTGTGTTCTTTTCACAAACCACATATGGATCAACCAGTGCCATTGCATGTGTGTTCTTTTCATTAACCACATATGGCATGTGTGCTCTTTTCATAAACTACATATAGATCCACTAGAGTCACTGCATGTCTGTTCTTTTCATAAACCAAATATGGATCCACCAGAGTCATTCGATGTGTGTTATTGTTATAAACCACATGGATCCACTAGAGTTCATTGCATGTGTGTTCCTTTTGTAAACTACATGGATCTACCAGTCTCATTGCATGTGTGTTCGTTTCATAAACCACAACTAGAGTCCATGGATGTGTGGTATTGTCATAAACCACATGGACCCACTAGAGTTAATTGCATGTGTGTTCTTCTCATAAACCACATGGATCCACTAGAGTCATTGCATGTGTGTTCTTCCAAGAAACTACATATGGATCCACTAGAGTTCGCATGTGTGTAATTTTACTAAACCAAATATGGATCCACCATAGTAATTGCATGTATCTTCTTTTCATAAACCACATATGGATCCACCAGAGTAATTACATGTGTGTTCTTTTCATGAACCATAACTAGAGTCATTGCATGTGTGTTCTCTTCACAAACCACATATGGATCCACCAGTGTCATTGCATGTTTGTCCTTTTCACAAACCACATGGATCCACTAGTGTCATCGAATATGTGTTCTTTTCACAAACCACATATCGATCCACCAATGTCATTTCATGTGTGTTCTTTTCGTCAACCAGATATGGAACCCCTAGTGTCATTGCATGTGTGTTCTTTTCATAAACCGCATGGATCCACTAGAGTCATTGCATATGTGTTCTTTTCACAAACCACAAATGGATCCGCTAGTCTCAATGAATGTGTGTTATTTTCACAAACCACATATGGATCCACTAGTGTCATTGCATCTGTGTTCTTTTCATAAACCGCGTATGAATCCACCAGTGTCATTCCATGTGTCTTATTTTCATAAAACACAACTAGAGTCATTGGATGTGTGTTATTGTCATAAACCACGTGGATCCACTAGATTTCATTGCATGTTTGTTCTTTTCATAAAGCACATGGATCCACTAGAGTCATTGCATGTGTGTTCTTCCAAGAAACTACATATGGATGCCCTAGAGTTCATTGCACGTGTGTAATTTACTAAACCACATATGGATCCACCATAGTAATTGCATGTATATTCTTTTCATAAACCACATATGTATCCAACAGAGTCATTGCATGTATGTTCTTTTCATAAACCAAATGGATTCGCTAGAGTCATTACATGTGTGTTCTTTGCACAAACCACACATGTATCCACTAGTGTCATTGAATATGTGTTATTTTCACCAAACACATATGGATCCACAGTGTCATTGCATGTGTGTTCTTTTCATTAACCACATATGGATCCCCTAGTGTCATTGCATATGTGTTCTTTTCATAAACCACATGTGGATCTACTAGAGTCATTGCATGTCTGTTCTTTTCATATTCCACATGGATCTACCAGAGTCATTGCACGTGTGTTCTTTTCATAAACCACATGGATCCACCTGTGTCATTGCATGTGTGTTCTTTTCATAAACCACAACTAGATTCATTGGATGTGTATTATTGTCATCAACCACATGGATCCACTAGAGTTCATTGCATGTGTGTTCTTCTCATAAAACACATGGATCGACTAGAGTCATTGGATGTGTGTTCTTTTCACAAACCTCGTATGGATCCACCAGACTCATTGCATATCTGTTCGTTTCAGAAACCACATATGGATCCACCAGACTCATTGCATGTATGTTCTTTTCATAAACCACATGGATCCACTAGAGTCGTTGCATGTATGTTCTTTTCACAAACCACACATGGATCCACAAGTGTCACTGGATGTGTGTTCTTTTCAAACCACATATGGATCCACCAGTGTCATTGCATGTGTGTTCTTTTCATTAACCACATATGGCATGTGTGCTCTTTTCATAAACCACAGTTGGATCCCATAGAGTCACTGCATGTCTGTTCTTTTCATAAACCAAATATGGATCCACCAGAGTCATTCGATGTGTGTTATTGTCATAAACCACATGGATCCACTAGAGTACATTGCTTGTTTGTTCTTTTCATAAACTACATGGATCCACTAGTCTCATTGCATGTGTGTTCTTTTCATAAACCACAACTAGAGTCCTTGGATGTGTGTTGTTGTCATAAACCACATGGATCCACTAGAGTTCATTGCATGTGTGCCCCTCTCATAAAGCACATGGATACACTAGAGTCATTGCATCTGTGTTCTTCCCACAAAACACATATGGATCCACTAGAGTTCATTGCACATGTGTTCTTTTCCAAAACCACAAATGGATCCTCCATAGTAATTGCATGTGTGTTCTTTTCCTAAACCACATATGGATCCACTAAAGTCATTACATATCTGTTCTTTTCATGAACCAGAACTAGAGTCATTGCATGTGTGTTCATTTCACAAACCACATATGGATCCACCAGTGTCATTGCATGTTTATTCTTTTCATAAACCACATGGATCCACCAGTGTCATCGAATATGTGTTCTTTTCACAAACCACATATCGATCCACCCATGTCATTGCATGTGTGTTCTTTTCATTAACCACATATGGATCCCCTAGTGTCATTGCCTATGTGCTCCTTTCACAAACCGCATATGGATCCACCAGTGTCATTCCATGTTTGTTCTTTTCATAAACCACATGTATCAACTAGTGTCATCGAATATGTGTTCTTTTCACAAACCACATATCGATCCAGCATTGTCATTGCATGTGTGTTCTTTTCATAAACCACCCATGGATCCACTAGTGTCAATAAATGTGTGTTATTTTCCCAAATCACATATGGATCCACTAGTGTCATTGCATGTGTGTTCTTTTCATATACCACATATGGATCCACCAGTGTCATTGCATGTGTGTTCTTTTCATAAAACACAACTAGAGTCATTGGATGTGTGTTATGGTCAGAAACCACATGGATCCACTAGAGTTCATTACATGTTTGTTCTTCTCATAAACCACATGGATCAACTAGAGTCATTGCATGTGTGTTCTTTTCACAAACCACATATGGATCCACCAGAGTCATTGCATGTCTGTTCTTTTCATAAACCACATGGATCCGCAAGAGTCATTGAATGTGTGTTATTTTCACAAACCACATATGGATCCACCAGTGTCATTGCATGTCTCTTCTTTTCATTAACCACATATGGATCCCCTAGTGTCATTGCAGGTGTGTTCTTTTCATAAACCACATATGGATCCACCATAGTCATTGCATGTTTGTTCTTTTCATAAACCACATATGGATCCACCAGAGTCATTGCATGTCTGTTCTTTTCAAAAACCACATGGATCTACCAGAATCATTTCACGTGTGTTCTTTTCATAAACCACAACTAGAGTCATTGGATGTGTGTTATTGTCATAAACCACGTGGATCCCCTAGAGTTCATTGCATGTGTGTTCCTCTCATAAACCACATGGTTCAACTAGAGTCATTGCATGTGTGTTCTTTTCACAAACCACATATGTATCCACTAGAGTCATTGCATATCTATTTGTTTCATAAACTAGATATGGATCCACCAGAGTCATTGCATGTCTGTTCTTTTATTAAACCACATGGATCCACTAGAGTCATAGCATGTGTGTTCTTGTCACAAACCACACATGGATCCACCAGTGTCATTGAATGTGTGGTCTTTTCACA
>CAJUXJ010001311.1:0-18029 GCA_910589775.1 Avena eriantha
GACCTTCATTGATTATTAGTGTATTTTTCTAGGCCAAATACCCCACTATATATAGGGGGAGGGGATACTACTACCTCAAAGTCCCAGGGTAAGACTAAAGGAGAGGAAGGGGAGGAGGTGGCCGCCGCCGGCCCCTAGTGGGCCCCGCCCGCGGGGGCTAGGCCCAGCCGGCAGCCCGCTTGCCCCTTCTCCCTCTCTCCTTTCCCTAATGGGCCCTCTCCCTTCGGAAATTTGGCCCATTAAGCTTTTTGACCTTTAATTGATTTTCTCTTTAGTAAAAATTACGATATAAATGATGAAATCATATTAACATTCATTCACATATTATCAACCTTCATGGCCATGGAACACCTCCCCTCCTCTCCGGACAATCCTTCGGACTTACCGAAACCCTTCTTTTTTTGTCCCTTCTCTTCTCGTGATTCTACCAATCCTATAAACACTCTCTAAGCATCATCAAGCCCTTAAGCGTGATACCCCATGGTTCGGAAACACTCCAGACATGGTCGGGACCTCCCGCCCAATGATCGACAGAGGTAGCTGGATGGCCATGTGACCCTTGTGTCGTTCCACGAAGATCTTTTTTCGTTTAAAATTTGAAAACGGATATCGTGTCTTATTCCCTTTGTTACTCGATACTTGCAATTGCCTGAGATCCTGATCAATGACATCACTGATGGTTCGTAGCATGGAAAACAAAAATTTCTACCCCGCAAGAACGAACAAAACCCAGATCTAATCTAGATAAAAGCCAAGATCTAATCTATGAGACATGAGCAACGAGATAGATAGGAACTAACCCTCGTAGATCCGAAAGCGTTAACGAGATTAGATCTCGTGTTTGATGTAGTCGATCACTTGCCGATCTCAAGATCGTGTGGACGATCCTTCCGCGTCGCGTTCCAGCAGCGCTTCCGCCTTCGGTCAAGTAGACGATCCTCCGGCGCCGTTCCGCAGCGCCAATCCGCCCTTGGTCAAGTGACGATCCTTCCGGCGCCGCGATTCGGCAGCGCTTCCGCAGTCGGTCACACGTGCGGAGTCGAAGCAGACCTTCCTCTCCCCGTTCCAGCGAGCAGCGGAGGTAGTAGATCTTCTCCACGGAAATCCCAGCAGCACGACGGCGTGGTGGTGGTGGTGGAGTAGAGAATTCTGCAGGGCTTCGCCTATGCCTGTGCAGAAGATGGTGGAGGAGAGAGGCGGCAGAGATTGGAGTTATGGGAGCAAAAGGAGGAGGGGGCGCCCCTGCCCCTCTATTTAAAGAGGGGAGGGCGCCTGGGGAGGGGAGTCCTTGTAGGACTCCCCTCCTCCTTGGCCGGCGGGTTGAGGTGGGGGGAGGAGTCCTCCTCCCCCACGAATCCTATCTTGACCCACCAGGACTCCTTGATCCCTATCTTGATTTTCAAGCAAACTCCAAGATATCTTCCAGAACCTTCCGGAACATTCCGAAACCTTCTAGAATCTCTCATACAAATACTCCGGAACATTTCCTACTCATAAAATGATCTCCTATATATGAATCTTATTCTCCGGACCATTCCGGATCTCCTCGTGATGTCCCGATCCAATCCGAGACTCCGAACAACATTCGGTCTCCAACGCACATTCCATATCTACTTAAAACAACTTCGAACCTTAAGTGTGTCACCCTACGGTTCGTGAATATGTAGACATGATAGAGACACATCTCCTATCAATAACCATCAGCGGGACCTGGAGATCCATAATGGCTCCCACATACTCAACGATGACTTCGCGATCGATTGAACCACTTACATACGAAACTAATTCCCTTTGTCTCACGATACTATACTTATCCGAGGTTTGATCGTCGGTATCTCCATACCTAGTTCTACCTCGTTACTGATAAGTACTCTTTACTCGTTCCGTGATATGTCATCCCTTGTGACCTAGTCACATGCTTGCAAGCTAACTAGATGACATTCCACCGAGAGGGCCCAGAGCATATCTATCCGTCATATGGATGGACAAATCCCAATCTTGGTTCATGAGCTTCAACACATACTTTCAGAATACCCAATGACACTTTTATAACCACCCAGTTACGAAGCGGCGTTTGATGTCATCAAAGTATCCATCCGGTGATGGTGATTACATAACCTCATGGTCGAAGGAATAGGTTACTATGTATTTGAAAGCTTACAGCAATACGAACTTAATGACTTGATCTTATGCTACGCTTACTATGGGTGTGTGTCCATCACATCATTCTCCTAATGATATAACCTTGTTATTAATCACATCCTAATGTCCATGATCAGGAAACCATGATCATCAATTAATCAACAAGCTAGTTCAACAAGAGGCTTACTAGGGACTCTTATATGTTTACAAAACACACATGTATTAGTGTTTCCTAATAATACAATTATAGCATGGGATGTAAACATTCATCATAAACACAAAGATATAATAATATCACTTTTATTATTGCCTCTTGGGCATATCTCCAACAGTCTCCCACTTGCACTAGAGTCAATAATCTAGATTACATGGTAATATACCGAACACCCATGGCGTTTTTGGTGTTGGTCATGCTTTGCCCTAGGAGAGGTTTAGTCAACGGATCGCCCACATTCAGATCAGTGTGTACTTGGCAAATCTTTATGTCACCATCTCGGACATACTCGCGAATAGCGTGGAACGTAGCTTGATGTGCTTCAGCTTGCTATGTGACCTTGGCTCCTGTGCATTAGCTATGGCACCTGTGTTGTCACAGTAGATGGCCATCGGGTCCAACGCACTGGGAACCACGCCAAGTTCAGTAATGAATCCTTCATCCAAACGGCTTCTTGTGCAGCCTCCGAAGCAGCTATGTATTCCGATTCAGTTGAAGATTTCGCCACAACGCTTTGCTTCGCACTCCTCCAGCTCACTGCAGCACCATTCAAAATAAATACGTATCCCGACTGTGACTTTGAGTCATCCGGATCGGTGTTCCAACTAGCATCGGTGTAACCGTTTACAACAAGCTGTTCATCACCTCCATAAGAAAAGAACCATATCCTTAGTCCTATTTAGGTACTTTAGGATATTCTTGACCGCTGTCCAGTGTTCCATCCCAGGATCACTTTGATATCTGCTAGTCAAACTAACAGCATGTGCATACATGAAGAACCAGATGGCCATGATAGAAATGGGAGGCATAGGGAATTTATCATTTTCTCTCTATCTTCTGCCGTAGCTGGACTTTGAGTTTTACTCAAGGTCTTACCTGACAACATGGGCACGAACCCTTTCTTGCTATCTTCCATTCTAAACTTCTTTAGAACTTTGTCCAAGTATGTACTTTGTGAAAGCCTATTAGGCGTCTTGATCTATCTCTATAAAATCTTGATGCCTAGAATGTATGCCGCTTCGCCAAGATCCTTCATTGAAAAACTATTATTCAAATAGGTTTTGACGCTATTAAGAAGTTCTATATCATTCCCAATCAACAATATGTCATCTACATACAGTACTAGGAATGCTACAGAGCTCCCACTCACTTTCTTGTAAATACAAGCTTCTCCATAAGTTGTAGAATCCAAAGTTTTGATTACTTTATCAAAACGTTGATTCCAACTCCGGGATGCTTGCTTCAGTCATAAATGGAGCGCTGAAGCTTTGCATACCTCTTGTCAGCATCTTTAGGATCGACAAAACCCTTTGGGTTGTACCATATACAACTCTTCCTCAATGTCACCATTAAGGAACGCCAGTTTTGACATCCATCTGCCAAATCTCATAATCGAATGTGCAGCAATTGCTAACAAATCCTCACAGACTTTAGCTTCGCTACTGGTGAGAATGTCTCATCATAGTCAACTCCTTGAATTTGTCGGAACCCTTCGCGACAAGTCGAGCTTTATAGACGGTAACATTACCATCAGCAATCTGTTTTTCTCTTGAAAATCCATTTGTTCTCGACAGCCTTACGGCCATCCGGTAAGTCCACACCAAAGTCCACACTTGGTTTTTCGTACATGGATCCCATTTCGGATTTCATGGCTTCTAGCCATTTGTCGAATCTGGGCTCACCATAGCTTCTTCATACGTCGCAGGGTCATCAGCGTTGTCCACCAACATGACGTTCAAGGCAGAGTCATACCAATCAGGAGTGGTACGAACCCTCGTTGACCTGCGAGGTTCAGTAGTAACTTCGTTTGAAGTTTCATGATCATTATCATTAGCTTCCTCTCCAATTGGTGCAGGCGGCACCAAAACATCTTCCGTGCTGCGCTACTCTCAAATCCGAGAGAAGGTTCAATAACCTCATCGAGTTCTACTTTCCTTCCAGTCACTTCTTTCGAGAGAAACTCCTTCTCAAGAAAGGATCCATTCTTTGCAACGAAAACTTTGCCTTCGGATCTATGATAGAAGGTATACCCAATTGTTTCTTTAGGGTATCCTATGAAGACGCATTTCTCCGCTTTGGGTTCTAGCTTATCAGGTTGTAACTTCTTTACATATGCTTCGCGCAACCCAAACTTTAAGGAACGACAACTTAGGTTTCTTACCAAACCACAATTCGTACGGTGTCGTTTCAAATGGATTTAGATGGTGCCCTATTTAAAGTGAATGCGGCTGTCTCTAATGCATAGCCCCAAAATGATAACGGTAAATCTGTAAGAGACATCATAGACCGAACCATATCTAAGAGAGTTTCGATTACGAGTTCGGACACACACCATTACGCTGTGGTGTTCCCCGGCGGTGTCAACTGTGAAAGTATTCCACATTTCTTTAAATGCATGCCAAACTCATAACTCAGATATTCACCTCCAGCGATCAGAACGCAGAAACTTTAATCTTCTTGTTACGATGATTTCCACTTCACTTTGAAATTCCTTAAACTTCTCGAAGTTTCGGACTTATGTTTCATAAAGTAGACATACCCATATCTACTCAAGTCATCCGTGAAAGTGAGAACATAACGATATCCACCACGCGATGCTACACTCATTGGACCGCACACATCCGGTATGTATTATTTCCATAAGTCTGTAGCTCGCTCCATTGTACCAGAGAATGGAGTCTTAGTCATTTTCCCATTAGACATGCTTCGCATCTTTCAAGTGATTCAAAATCAAGTGATTCAAGAAGTCCATCAGAATGGAGTTCTTCATACGCTTCACTCCATGTGACCAAGACGACAGTGCCAACATGTATGTAGAATTACATTCAATTTTATTCGTTTAGCATCTATGTTGTGAACATGTGTATCACTACTATCGAGATTCAGTAAGAATAAACCATTCATCTCAGGTGCATTACCATAAAAGATATTACTCATATAATCGAACAACCTGTATTCTCGGACTTAAAAGAGTAACCGTCTCGCAATAAACAGGATCCAGATATAATGTTCATGCTTAACGCAGGCACCAAATAACAATTATTTAAATTTAAAACTAATCCCGAAGGTAGATGTAGAGGGAGCGTGCCGACGGCGATCACATCAACCTTGGAGCCATTTCCAACGCGCATCGTCACCTCGTCTCTTGCCAGTCTTCGTTTATTCCGCAGCTCCTGTTTCGAGTTACAAATATGAGCACCGAACCAGTATCAAATACCCAGGCACTACTACGATTACTAGTAAGATACACATCTATAACACATATATCAAATATACCTTTCTTCTTGATGTTGCCGTTCTTCTTCAGATCCGCCAGGTACTTGGGGCAGTTACGCTTCCAGTGACCAGCACCCTTGCAGTAGAAGCACTCAGTTTCAGGATTAGGACCAGCCTTGGGCTTCTTAGCAGGTGCGGCAGCTTTCTTGCCGTCCTTCTTGAAGTTGCCCTTGTTCTTAGGCTTGCCCTTTTCTTGAAATTGGTGGTCTTATTGACCATCAACACTTGGTGCTCCTTCTTGATCTCCACTTCAGCAGTTTTCAGCATGGACGACAGTTCAGGCAACGTCTTGTTCATGCAGTGCATGTTGTAGTTCATCACAAAGTTCTTGTAACTTGGTGGCAGTGATTGAAGGAGACGGTGAATCCCAATTCATTAGGAATCGATATTCCCAACTCTTGGAGCTTCTTAGCGTACCCAGACATGGTGAGCACGTGCTCGCTAACGGAGCTTCCCTCTTCCATCTTACAGTTAAAGAATTTTCGGAGGCCTCATAGCTCTCCATGGCCGCGAGTCTCAAAAATTAGCCTGAGCTCCTTAATGATCTCGAACGGGTCGTGGTGCTCAAAACGCTGTTGGAGCTCCGCTTCTAAACCGTACAGGATGGCACACTGAACTGTGGAGTAATGATTCTTCCGAGTGGCGAAAACATTCTTTTCGTCATCGGTGGCATTTCTGCAGGTGGTCACCTAGCGGTGCATCGAGCACATAGGTCAACTGACCAGCCCTGAGGACGATCTTCAGTCCACGGAACCAGTCCCGTGAATTGCTTCCATTGTTCTTAAGTTTTTCTTTCTCTAGAAAGCATTGAAATTGATGGAGGGGGTCGCCATAATCTACAACAATTTGCAAGTAGTTTAGACTAAGTTTATGACAAATTGAGTTCAATTAATATTAAACTAACTAGGTGAACTCCCACTCAAAACAACATCCCCATCCTCATTGTCTTAGTGATTACATTACGAACCAAGTACCACTACACCAGTCCGATCTTCACGAGAGAAGATGTAGTTTCCATCGGCGAACATCTTCATGTTCATCATATCAATTATATGACTTGCGCTCTACCTTTCGGTATTCCGTGTTCCGAGACCATGTCTGTACATGCTAGGCTCGTCAAGTAAACCTTAGTTTCCGCATGTGCAAATCTGGCTTGCACCCGTTGTATGCACACGTAGAATCTATCACATCCGATCATCACGAGATGCTTCGAACGACGAGTCTTAGCAACGTGTGCCAACTAAGGGTGAACACTTTATTACTTGATATTTAGTGAGAGGGATCATCTTATAATGCTACCGTCGCGATCTAAGCAATACAAGATGCATAAAGGATTAACATCACAGGCAATTCATAATAAGTGGTGATATGATATGGCCTTTTTCTTCTCTGTGCCCCTTTGATCTCCATCTCCAAAGCACGAACATGATCTCCATCATCACCAGCATTGCGTCAAGGTCAGTGGCGCGCCTCATGGTTGTCCATCATCACCAGCAACTATTACAACTACTTGGAAAAAGCTATTACAAGATGAATAACACGCAGTCTTAACAGAATTAAAGACAACCATTAGGCTCCTGCCGGTTGCCATATTACAACAAGGATCATTGCATACATCAATACCCCACGTGGTGAAGTTGACAGTGTGCACATTGTGTGGCACTTTGGTTAAGGTTACATAAATACTTATCATGAGTATAATTTGAGTTGGATGTCTCTATGAGATTGTGGTGTTTGTTGGAACCATCTAGCGCTCAAGGTGTGATAGTTAGGGGTTATCTAGATGGGGAATACGAACTTTAAGGTGTACTGTTATAGTCCTACATTGTCCAACCGGAGAGTAGCTCAGGTCAGCATCATGAAGAAAATATATTTATATGAGAGTGTCCACTAGTGAAAGTATGATCCCTAGGCCTTGTTTCTAAGCATTGAAACACCATTTACAACCAGTCCTATTACATGTTTGCTTGCTGCCACTCTTATTTCAGATTGCAATTACCACTTATAATCATTCATATTACTAGTATTTCACTATATCTTCGCCGAACTAGGGCCCCTATACACCTGACAAGTGTATTGGGTGTGTTGGGGACACAAGAGACTTCTTGTATCTTGATTGCAGGCTTGCTTGAGAGTGATACCTTTGACCACTTCCTCCCTGAGTTCGATAAACCTTGGGTGATCCACTTAAGGGAAACTTCTTGCTGTTCTACAAACCTCTGCACTTGGAGGCCAACACTGTCTAGAAGAATAGAAGCGTGCGTAGACGTCAAGATGTTTTCTGGCCCGTTGATATATTGCAAACGTATCTATAATTTTGATGTTCCATGCTTGTTTTATATCTACTTTCTTATGTTTTGTCCACACTTTGGACTATTTTTATACACTTTCTTGGACTAACCTATTAACAAGATGCCACAGTACTAGTTGCATGTTTTCTGCTGTTTTTGGTTCTAGGAAAATCAAAAAATCAATATTCTCGAAATTGGACGGGACAAAAGCCAAAGTCAATATTTTACCGGAAGACACATGGAGTCCGAAGGAGAGACGAAGGGGGGCCATAGGGCGGCCACACCCCCTTGGCGTGGGCAGCCCTAGGCCGCGCCAGGGCATGGTGTGGGCCCCCTGGCCGGCCACTGACCTCACCCCTTCGCCTATAAGATACCTTCGATGCAGAAACCCTAAATCAACGAGCCTCCAACCACGAAAAGTTCCGCAGCGCCGCCGCCACCGAACAGGAGATTCAGGGGACAGAAAGTCTCTGTTCTTGCACCCTGCCGGGACGGGGAATTGCCCCCGGAGCCATCTCTATCGATCTCCACCACCATCTCCATCGCCATTGCTGATTCCCATGATGATGAGGGAGTAGTTCTTCCTCGAGGCTAAGGGTTCTACTGGTAGCTATGTGTTCATCTCTCTCTCTATGCATGATCATATTGTGATCATGAGCTTTGTAATTAAGTAGATCTACCTTGCTACTCAAGTGCTTTAATAGATCTTTGGCTCTCCCCATGTGTGTGAAAGTGACAGCGTGCACACCATGATGGCACTTAGGCTAGAGATTAAAAATACTTGTTATGAGTTATATTTGGAGTTGGATGTTTCTATGAAATTGTGGTGTTTGTTGGAACCATCTAGTACTCAAGGTGACATCGTGGGGTTATCTAGATGAGAAAAGTAGACTTTGAGGAGTATTATTATAGCCCTACCATGGATTAGAGTGTCCAACCGGAGAGTAGTTCAGAGTAGTATCATGAAGAGAATATATTTATATGAGAGTGTTCACTAGTGAAAGTATGATCCCTATGATGGGTTCGTAGCATGGAAAACAAAAATTTTCTACCGCAAAGAACGAACAAAACCCAGATCTAATCTAGATAAAAGCCAAGATCTAATCTATGAGATATGAGCAACGAGATAGATAGGAACTAACCCTCGTAGATCCGAAAGCGTTAACGAGATTAGATCTCGTGGTTGATGTAGTCGATCACTTGCCGATCTCAAGATCGTGTGGACGATCCTTCCGGCGTCGCGTTCCAGCAGCGCTTCCGCCTTCGGTCAAGTAGACGATCCTTCCGGCGCCGCGTTCCAGCAGCGCTTCCGCCCTTGGTCAAGTTGACGATCCTTCCGGCGCCACGATTCGGCAGCGCTTCCGCAGTCGGTCACACGTGCGGAGTCGAAGTAGACCTTCCTCTCCCCGTTCCAGCGAGCAGCGGAGGTAGTAGATCTTCTCCCACGGAATCCCAGCAGCACGACGGCGTGGTGGTGGTGGTGGAGTAGAGAATTCTGCAGGGGCTTCGCCTATGCCTGTGCAGAATATGGTGGAGGAGAGAGACGGCAGAGATTGGACGTTATGGGAGCAAAGGGAGGAGGGGGCGCCCCTGCCCCTCTATTTAAAGAGGGGATGGCGCCATGGGGAGGGGAGTCCTTGTAGGACTCCTCTCCTCCCTTGGCCGGCGGGTTGGAGGTGGGGGGAGGAGTCCTCCTCCCCCACGAATCCGTATCTTGACCCACCAGGACTCCTGATCCCTATCTTGATTTTCAAGCAAACTCCAAGATATCTTCCGGAACCTTCCGGAACATTCCGAAACCTTCTAGAACTCTCATACAAATACTCCGGAACATTTCCTATCTCATAAAATGATCTCCTATATATGAATCTTATTCTCCGGACCATTCCGGATCTCCTCGTGATGTCCCGGATCCATTCCGAGACTCCGAACAACATTCGGTCTCCAACGCATATTCCATATCTACTTAAAACAACTTCGAACCTTAAGTGTGGTCACCCTACGGTTCGTGAATATGTAGACATGATAGAGACACATCTCATATCAATAACCATCAGCGGGACCTGGAGATCCATAATGGCTCCCACATACTCAACGATGACTTCGCGATCGATTGAACCATTTACATACGAAACTAATTCCCTTTGTCTCACGATATTATACTTATCCGAGGTTTGATCATCGGTATCTCCATACCTAGTTCTTCCTCGTTACTGACAAGTACTCTTTACTCGTTCCGTGATATGTCATCCCTTGTGACCTGGTCACATGCTTGCAAGCTAACTAGATGACATTCCATCGAGAGGGCCCAGAGCATATCTATCCGTCATATGGATGGACAAATCCCAATCTTGGTTCATGAGCTTCAACTCATACTTTCAGAATACCCAATGACACTTTTATAACCACCCAGTTACGAAGGGGCGTTTGATGTTATCAAAGTATTCATCCGGTGATGGTGATTAACATAACCTCATGGTCGAAGGAATAGGTTACTATGTATTTGAAAGCTTACAGCAATATGAACTTAATGACTTGATCTTATGCTACGCTTACTACAGGTGTGTGTCCATCACATCATTCTCCTAATGACATAACCTTGTTATTAATCACATCCAATGTCCATGATCAGGAAACCATGATCATCAATTAATCAACAAGCTAGTTCAACAAGAGGCTTACTAGGGACTCTTGTATGTTTACAAAACACACATGTATTAGTGTTTCCTAATAATACAATTATAGCATGGGATGTAAACATTCATCATAAACACAAAGATATAATAATAATCACTTTTATTATTGCCTCTTGGGCATATCTCCAACAGTCTCCCATTTGCACTAGAGTCAATAATCTAGATTACATGGTAATATACCGAACACCCATGGCGTTTTGGTGTTGGTCATGCTTTGCCCTAGGGAGAGGTTTAGTCAACGGATCTGCCACATTCAGATCAGTGTGTACTTTGCAAATCTTTATGTCACCATCTCGGACATACTCGCGAATAGCGTGGAAACGTAGCTTGATGTGCTTCAGCTTGCTATGTGACCTTGGCTCCTGTGCATTAGCTATGGCACCTGTGTTGTCACAGTAGATGGCCATCGGGTCCAACGCACTGGGAAACCACGCCAAGTTTAGTAATGAATTCCTTCATCCAAACGGCTTCTTGTGCAGCCTCCAAAGCAGCTATGTATTCCGATTCAGTTGAAGATTCGCCACAATGCTTTGCTTCGCACTCCTCCAGCTTACTGCAGCACCATTCAAATAAATACGTAACCCGACTGTGACTTTGAGTCATCCGGATCGGTGTTCCAACTAGCATCGGTGTAACCGTTTACAACAAGCTGTTCATCACCTCCATAAGAAAGAAACCATATCCTTAGTCCTATTTAGGTACTTTAGGATATTCTTGACCGCTGTCCAGTGTTCCTCTCCAGGATCACTTTGATATCTGCTAGGTCAAACTAACAGCATGTACTATATCCGGTCTTGTACACAGCATGGCATACATGATAGAACCTATGGCTGAGGCATAGGGAATTTTATTCATTTTCTCTCTATCTTCTGCCGTAGCTGGACTTTGAGTTTTACTCAAGGTCTTACCTGACAACATGGGCACGAACCCTTTCTTGCTATCTTCCATTCTAAACTTCTTTAGAACTTTGTCCAAGTATGTACTTTGTGAAAGCCCTATTAGGCGTCTTGATCTATCTCTATAAATCTTGATGCCTAGAATGTATGCCGCTTCGCCAAGATCCTTCATTGAAAAACTATTATTCAAATAGGTTTTGACGCTATTAAGAAGTTCTATATCATTCCCAATCAACAATATGTCATCTTCATACAGTACTAGGAATGCTACAGAGCTCCCACTCACTTTCTTGTAAATACAAGCTTCTCCATAAGTTTGTATAAATCCAAAGTTTTTGATTACCTTATCAAACGTTGATTCCAACTACGGGATGCTTGCTTCAGTCCATAAATGGAGCGCTGAAGTTTGCATACCTTGTTAGCATCTTTAGGATCGACAAAACCCTTGGGTTGTACCATATACAAACGCTTCCTCAATGTCACCATTAAGGAACGCCGTTTTGACATCCATCTGCCAAATCTCATAATCGAAATATGCAGCAATTGCTAACAAAATCCTCACAGATTTTAGCTTCGCTACTGGTGAGAATGTCTCATCATAGTCAACTCCTTGAATTTGTCGGAACCCTTTCGCGACAAGTCGAGCTTTATAGACGGTAACATTACCATCAGCATCTGTTTTTCTCTTGAAAATCCATTTGTTCTCGACAGCCTTACGGCCATCCGGTAAGTCCACCAAAGTCCACACTTGGTTTTCGTACATGGATCCCATTTCGGATTTCATGGCTTCTAGCCATTTGTCGGAATTTGGGCTCATCATAGCTTCTTCATACGTCGCAGGGTCATCAGCGTTGTCCACCAACATGACGTTCAAGGCAGGAGTCATACCAATCAGGAGTGGTACGAACCCTCGTTGACCTGCGAGGTTCAGTAGTAACTTCATTCGAAAGTTTCATGATCATTATCATTAGCTTCCTCTTCAATTGGTGCAGGCGGCACCAAAACATCTTCCGGTGCTGCGCTACTCTCAAATCCGAGAGAAGGTTCAATAACCTCATCAAGTTCTACTTTCCTTCCAGTCACTTCTTTCGAGAGAAACTCCTTCTCAAGAAAGGATCCATTCTTTGCAACAAAAACTTTGCCTTCGGATCTATGATAGAAGGTATACCCAATTGTTTCTTTAGGGTATCCTATGAAGACGCATTTCTCCGCTTTGGGTTCTAGCTTATCAGGTTGTAACTTCTTTACGTATGCTTCGCAACCCCAAATTTTAAGGAACGACACTTAGGTTTCTTACCAAACCACAATTCGTACGGTGTCGTTCAACGGATTTAGATGGTGCCCTATTTAAAGTGAATGCGGCTGTCTCTAATGCATAGCCCCAAAATGATAACGGTAAATCTGTAAGAGACATCATAGACCGAACCATATCTAAGAGAGTTCGATTACGACGTTCGGACACACCCATTACGCTTGTGTTTCCCGGCGGTGTCAACTGTGAAAGTATTCCACATTTCTTTAAATGCATGCCAAACTCGTAACTTAGATTATCACCCCCGCGATCAGAACGCAGAAACTTAATCTTCTGTTACGATGATTCTCCACTTCACTTTGAAATTCCTTAAACTTCTCAAAAGTTTCGGACTTATGTTTCATGAAGTAGACATACCCATATCTACTCAAGTCATCCGTGAAAGTGGAGAACATAACGATATCCACCACGCGATGCTACACTCATTGGACCGCATACATCGGTATGTATTAATTTCCAATAAGTCTGTAGCTCGCTCCATTGTACCAGAGAATGGAGTCTTAGTCATTTTTCCCATTAGACATGCTTCACATCTTCAGTGATTCAAGAGAAGTCCATCTGAATGGAGTTTCTTCATACGCTTCACTCCATGTGACCAAGACGACAGTGCCACATGTATGTAGAATTATCATTCAATTTATTCGTTTAGCATCTATGTTGTGAACATGTGTATCACTACTATCGAGATTTAGTAAAATAAACCATTCATCTCAGGTGCATTACCATAAAGATATTACTCATATAAATCGAACAACCTTTATTCTCAGACTTAAAAGAGTAACCGTCTCGCAATAAACAGGATCCAGATATAATGTTCATGCTTAACACAGGCACCAAATAACAATTATTTAAATTTAAAAACTAATCCCGAAGGTAGATGTAGAGGGAGCGTGCCGACGGCGATCACATCAACCTTGGAGCCATTTCAACGCGCATCGTCACCCTCATCTCTTGCCAGTCTTCGTTTATATTCCGCAGGCTCCTGTTTCGAGTTACATATATGAGCAACCGAACCAGTATCAAATACCCAGGCACTACTACGATTACTAGTAAGATACACATCTATAACACATATATCAAATATACCTTTCTTCTTGATGTTGCTGTTCTTCAGATCTGCCAGGTACTTTGGGGCAGTTACGCTTCCAGTGACCAGCTCCCTTGCAGTAGAAGCACTCAGTTTCAGGATTAGGACCAGCCTTGGGCTTCTTAGCAGGTGCGGTAGCTTTCTTGCCGTCCTTCTTGAAGTTGCCCTTGTTCTTATGCTTGCCCCGTTTCTTGAAATTGGTGGTCTTATTGACCATCAACACTTGTTGCTCCTTCTTGATCTCCACTTCAGCAGTTTTCAGCATGGACGACAGTTCAGGCAACGTCTTGTTCATGCAGTGCATGTTGTAGTTCATCACAAAGTTCTTGTAACTTGGTGGCAGTGATTGAAGGAGACGGTGAATCCCCAATTCATTAGGAATCGATATTCCCAACTCTTGGAGCTTCTTTGCGTACCCAGACATGGTGAGCACGTGCTCGCTAACGGAGCTTCCTTCTTCCATCTTACAGTTAAAGAACTTTTCGGAGGCCTCATAGCTCTCCATGGCCGCGCGAGTCTCAAAAATTAGCCTGAGCTCCTTAATGATCTCGAACGGGTCGTGGTGCTCAAAACGCTGTTGGAGCTCCGCTTCTAAACCGTACAGGATGGCACACTGAACTGTGGAGTAATGATTCTTCCGAGTGGCGAAAACATTCTTTTCGTCATCGGTGGCATTATCTGCAGGTGGGTCACCTAGCGGTGCATCGAGCACATAGGTCAACTGACCAGCCCTGAGGACGATCTTCAGTCCACGGAACCAGTCCGTGAAATTGCTTCCATTGTTTTAAGCTTTTCTTTCTCTAGGAACGCATTGAAATTGATGGAGGGGGTCGCCATAATCTACAACAATTTGCAAGTAGTTTAGACTAAGTTTATGACAAATTGAGTTCAAATTTAATTATTAAACTAACTAGGTGAACTCCCACTCAAAACAACATCCCTCACATTGTCTTAGTGATTACACGAACCAAGTCCACTACACCAAGTCCGATCTTCACGAGAGAAGATGTAGTTTCATCGGCGAACAATCTTCATGTTCATCATATCAATTATATGACTCATGCTCTACCTTTCGGTATTCCGTGTTCCGAGACCATGTCTGTACATGCTAGGCTCGTCAAGATAACCTTAGTTTCCGCATGTGCAAATCTGGCTTGCACCCGTTGTATGCACACGTAGAATCTATCACATCCGATCATCACGAGATGCTTCGAAACGACGAGTCTTAGCAACGGTGCCAACTAAGGGTGAACACTTTATTACTTGATATTTAGTGAGAGGGATCATCTTATAATGCTACCGTCGCGATCTAAGCAATACAAGATGCATAAAGGATTAACATCACAGGCAATTCATAATTAGTGTGATATGATATGGCCTTTTCTTCTTGCGCCTTTGATCTCCATCTCCAAAGCACGAACATGATCTCCATCATCACCAGCATTGCGTCAAGGTCAGTGGCGCCGCTTCATGGTTGTCCATCATCACCAGCAACTATTACAACTACTTGGAATAAAGCTATTACAAGATGAATAGACACGCAGGTCTTAACAGAATTAAAGACAACCATTAGGCTCCTGCCGGTTGCCATATTACAACAAGGATCATTGCATACATCAAATACAATCACAATCACATGTTGGCCATATCACATCACAAAACCCCTGCAAAAACAAGTTAGACGCCTCTAATTTTCTTTGCATGTTTTACGTGGTTTGGGGCTTTCGCATAAGACCGATCTTACCTACGAACAAGACCACAACGTTGATACAAGTGTTGTCAAGATGCTCATTGTAAATTGAATCTTAACTATGGTGGGAGAGACAGACACCCGCAAAGCCACTTGTGCAAAGCAAGTTGCACGTCAAGCGTGGAGCAAGTCTCATGTGCGATGACATGTAATGTTAGCCCGAGCCGCTTCATCCCACCATGCCGCAAGATGCAAAGTACACGCTAAGACACCGACAACAAAAGCATCAACGCCCACAAAAACATTGTGTTCTACTCGTGCAACAGATCTACGCATAGATACGGCTCTGATACCACTGATGGGTTCGTAGCATGGAAAACAAAAAATTTCTACCGCAAGAACGAACAAAACCTAGATCTAATCTAGATAAAAGCCAAGATCTAATCTATTAGACATGAGCAACGAGATAGATAGGAACTAACCCTCGTAGATCCGAAAGCGTTAACGAGATTAGATCTCGTGGTTGATGTAGTCGATCACTTGCCGATCTCAAGATCGTGTGGACGATCCTTCCGGCGTCGCGTTCCAGCAGCGCTTCCGCCTTCGGTCAAGTAGACGATCCTTCCGGCGCCGCGTTCCAGCAGCGCTTCCGCCTGGTCGTACGATCCTTCCGGCCGCTTCGGCAGCCTTCCGCAGTCGGTCACACGTGCGGAGTCGAAGCAGACCTTCCTCTCCCCGTTCCAGCGAGCAGCGGAGGTAGTAGATCTTCTCCACGGAATCCCAGCAGCACGACGGCGTGGTGGTGGTGGTGGAGTAGAGAATTCTGCAGGGCTTCGCCTATGCCTGTGCAGAAGATGGTGGAGGAGAGAGGCGGCAGAGATTGGGTTATGGGAGCAGGGGAGGAGGGGGCGCCCCTGCCCCTCTATTTAAAGAGGGGAGGGCGCCTGGGAGGGGAGTCCTTGTAGGACTCCCCTCCTCCTAGGCCGGCGGATTGGAGGTGGGGGAGGAGTCCTCCTCCCCCACGACTCCTATCTTGACCCACCAGGACTCCTTGATCCCTATCTTGATTTTCAAGCAAACTCCAAGATATCTTCTAGAACCTTCCGGAACATTCCGAAACCTTCTAGAATCCTCATACAAACACTCCGGAACATTTCCTAACTCAGAAAATGATCCCCTATATATGAATCTTATTCTCCGGACCATTCCGGATCTCCTCGTGATGTCCCGAATCCAATCCGAGACTCCGAACAACATTCGGTCTCCAACGCACATTCCATATCTACTTAAAACAACTTCGAACCTTAAGTGTGTCACCCTACGGTTCGTGAATATGTAGACATGATAGAGACACATCTCCTATCAATAACCATCAGCGGGACCTGGAGATCCATAATGGCTCCCACATACTCAACGATGACTTCGCGATCGATTGAACCACTTACATACGAAACTAATTCCCTTGTCTCGCGATACTATACTTATCCGAGGTTTGATCGTCGGTATCTCCATACCTAGTTCTACCTCGTTACTGATAAGTACTCTTTACTCGTTCCGTGATATGTCATCCCTTGTGACCTAGTCACATGCTTGCAAGCTAACTAGATGACATTCCACCGAGAGGGCCCAGAGCATATCTATCCGTCATATGGATGGACAAATCCCAATCTTGGTTCATGCGCTTCAACACATACTTTCAGAATACCCAATGACACTTTTATAACCACCCAGTTACGAAGCGGCGTTTGATGTCATCAAAGTATCCATCCGGTGATGGTGATTAACATAACCTCATGGTCGAAGGAATAGGTTACTATGTATTTGAAAGCTTACAGCAATACGAACTTAATGACTTGATCTTATGCTACGCTTACTATGGGTGTGTGTCCATCACATCATTCTCCTAATGATATAACCTTGTTATTAATCACATCCTAATGTCCATGATCAGGAAACCATGATCATCAATTAATCAACAAGCTAGTTCAACAAGAGGCTTACTAGGGACTCTCTTATGTTTACAAAACACACATGTATTAGTGTTTCCTAATAATACAATTATAGCATGGGATGTAAACATTCATCATAAACACAAAGATATAATAATAATCACTTTTATTATTGCCTCTTGGGCATATCTCCAACATAAAAGGCCCAATATAGTGCAGGTCTTGCCCGACCCCGGACTAGAGGCTGATTTTTGCCTTGCTGTTTTTCGCGCGCTGCCAGACCTTTAGTACCGGTTCTTATTTAGACCAGGGCCTGATGTGTTTTGTATTTTTTTAGATAAAAAAATTTAGAACTTTGGAAATTCATGGCACCTATTTAATAATCCAAATAATAACAAATAATATTGTTGGGTCCGTAGCATAGAAAAGAAAAAAAATCCTACGATGAGAACTATATGCCAAGATCTATATACTAG